>JBAMBS010001010.1:0-77048 GCA_037044455.1 Zygothrica quintamaculata | reverse complement strand
CTATAATACTGCAGACACACCTCTAGAGACTCACCAGAGATAACCAAGGCGTGACCTTGCTTTCGCCTAAACTGATTTAATTCTTGATGAGCCTCTGTTCTTGTCTTAACCGACCGAAGCACGTGTAAACCCTGATTACGTCCAATCAACTGTGATGATTTGGCGATACAACAAGCTGTTTCTAGCTTATCACCGGTTAGCATCCAGACACGCACGCCAGCGTTGCGCAACAGTTCCAAAGTTGGACGCACATTCTCCTGCAGTCTATCCTCCACTCCAGTCAGGCATAACAGCTCCATTTCACGCTCCAAAGACTCAACTACCGCAGCAACTTTGGCGACACGATCTGTTATGCTAAGCCGAGCAGCATTGTAGCGCGTTTCAAAATCTGTGTACTGCTCTTCGGGTTAGCACCTTCTTGGCGACGACAAAGTGTGCCGCAAGAAGCCTTCACGTGCCATATTACCAGACTCCTCGCTTAACCAGTCATCGTACTGCACGATCGTGGTCATAACCACATCAGCACCTTTTAGATAAAACGTTATCTGGCCCGATTTACTTTCGCGTACAATAATTCCCATGCGTTTACTTTCACTGGTAAATGGAAATAGTTGTAAGATTTGGTAGTGCAACAATACATCGTCTGCATAGAATGGTTTAAATAAGTTAGTAATTTAAATTACTGGAGATTGAGCAAGTACTCACTCTCTTCCGAGGCTGTTTTCACTTGCAGCGTCATCGTATTCAGATCGCGAGCAATGAGAGTTAGCCCCACCTGTTCGGTCCATTTTAACCAACGCAATCTCGTCGGGTGAGGCGGCTTGATACTGATGTTCCGTGTCAGTGCTGCCGGGTGCCTCTATGTTTATCACAGATTTGGTAGGTGAATTATTGCCACCAGTCACCGTCGATGCGGTTGACACTGAACGATTGTCTTCATCATCGCTCACCGGCGTCACATTGTGGCATAGAGCCAGAGCACGCACCGCTTCCCACTCACGCCATCCCTCTGGACGTCGCATACGATTACCAGCAAACATTGGTTTGATGGATTCTCCAGCACTACTGGAACTAGACAGGCTTCCCTGTTGCTGCTGCTGTTGCAGTATATTACCTGATAACTTCTGTATGATTTGGCCAATATGATGAAAGGTGTCTGAATCATGCGACACGATACCCAAATGTATCTTCTTAAACACCATCTCGTTTTGGGTAAGTGTCCCGGTCTTATCTGTTAACACATATGAAATGCGTCCCAGTTCTTCCGGTATAGTAGTAGACCGTACTACAGTGCCCTTTATGTTGTCGTCGTTTTGCATTTGCCACGAATAGAACGCTTTGCCCATGTCTAGATTAACACGCAAGCTGATTGGTATAATGTAAGAGAAAAGCAGTACAAATCGAAACATGTATCTGTACCAAGGACCACCAAAGCCTTTCAACATCATCATCACTAGTGACAGTCCCAGTACGGCACAAAAAAGTACCTGTAATACAAACATTGTGTTTACTCTTTTGTTTACATAATGAAATTAAAAATATTCGTAATATTTTACCTTTGTCAAACCATTTATCTCAGTATCCAAAAGACCTACTTTAGAACGTGGCTGTGAGTTATTCATTACGCTTCGAGTTTCACAACCCGTATAGATCACAATTCCCGTAGCTGTACCCGCGGCAACGACTGTGTTTGCCCACAGCGTATTTTCCACACTTAAACCAGTATCCTCGCTGCCTTCGGTCATGCAAAATGTTGCAATAAAGCTGTGTATATCATTTTGTGGCTTCTCCACGTAGAAACTTGCATCAATGTTATAAAGATCCGCATCTCGGTTAAGTTTTTGAGTATACGGTACAGCTAGTCGTGGCTTCCAGTCAGTTTCGCCGTCAAGTTGATCAGTGCGCACAAATACAGAACCGCTCCGGTCACTGGTGCGCAGCAATATAAGATCCGCAGGAACGCGTTCGTTTTTTTCTACAATAATAACATCCCCAACCTTGAGCTTGGAACTTGGCACCATCTCATAACCATTCCCATTTGCTGCAGAAAGACGCTTATACTTCTGTGAGTTGACTTCATGGTCCCGCTGATGTCGGCGCAGATCATCCACCGCTTCTCGACAAATAGTTACCATCAGCACAAATCCAAGTGGACCCCAATAAGTATACGGGTACCCAATGCGTATGTCCGGTATAAACTGGGAGAGTGCCATCAGTAAGAAGTATAAATTTAAAAAAAATCTAAACTGCTCAAACAGCACAAGCGGCAGGAACGTTAAAAAGTTGTACTTCTGATTCCGTATTTCATTCGGCGGAAACTTCTCTGTATTGGGCCTACCCAAGTTAATGGTGCGAGCTCGCAGTTCGCGCGGCCTAAACCATTTTCTCCAGCAGCTGTGGAACCATACAAAGATAAAAATCAAGTTACTAATGAAGATGGTTATATTGAGACGTTCAGAAGACAGTTTGTTGGCGATTCAATTTAATATTTTACAAGAATTACAAACAGGTGCAGTTTCTACTAGTCTTTTACATTAAACCTCATGTTTTGTTCAACAATAAAAAAACGTCCTATAAAATTTAATAACTGTGAGCATATCCAATGTATAAATATGAATCAAAATTAGATTACTACCAATCCTAAGTAAACAATTTGTTTCAGTGGTGATACGGTAAAAAGAGGATATAATCCAATATGCAGTTACTATTTAAAAACCACTTTAAGAATCTCACATGAAAGTAAGAATAGTTTTTTATTCAATCAATATTATTTAAATCCCAAAAAAAAACAACAATAGGAAAAAGTTATTAATCAATAAATAAAAACAAAAACCAACAATCTATATGTGTGTACACACACATATTTCCACAACAAGATGTCCGAGTTTGTATGCATGTGTGAAATTATAAAGCTTGCGATTTTGATTGGTTAATAAGGGGAGGAACGTGATGTTCTATGAATGCTTGTTCATGTGGGTGCACTATGAAAAGCGATATTAAAACTACTCGCCCGTTTGAGGGAGGTGGGGAGGTTCGAAGAAACATATGATGATTCACCTGAATGAATACCAACGGTTGCGCTGACGATTTAGCAACGGGATATTCTCTCTAGTCATGGGCGGTGCATTCGAATTTTGCGAAGCGGCATCATCCATTTTTTAGCCCTTATTAGGATTGTTTAGGATTGTAAATTTTAAATACAGAAGGCTGAGCTGGCACGACTTCTAGGCTTTGTTCTGTCAACAGCTGTCGATGTTTTTTTTTAAAAATTCACACAGTTGTATACAAAGTGCATGGCACACACTTTAATAGCACACACATGCCAGAAGGTCACATAAAACACAATTTCACTTGCAAATATTTTAAACACAAACAAAAAAAATTCTTTTGCACAAAAATTAACGCAAATGAAAATTCCGTGTCAAAATCTACGTTGTCTGGCATTTGTATAACAGCCCTGTTTGCTTTGAAAAGAGAAATCAATAACTTTTCTGTTAGTGTAAGTGAGATCAAATACCTGTTAGTTACGTTAAAGATTGTCGTGTGTTAGAAGAGCGCAAATAGCTTAACACTCTGTACTAAAAACAGTCTGGCAGCATTAAAAAAAAAATTAACGCGCGCATTTGAAATTAAGAGTTCTATAAAAATTATAAAATGTCTAATGCTGACTGATTTTTTTCTTATAGCCTTTGCTTTTCAGGTGTTGCTTAGATCATAAATATCCGTATCATCAACTAACGAAACTGGCATAATTTTACAATCGGTTAGTTTTTGCGTTTCTGCACTAACTTGTTTGTCTATATTTTGGACTTTTATGGGCATACTGTTTGTTCTCACTGTTGTTATTGCGAATGTTGGGTGTGCAAGCGTGCTTTCGAAAAAAAAGTTTTGTCAATATTGTTTCAATAGCATTCAACTGTGTTTCCAAGGTATGATCTCATAGGAAAGCAAAAACCAGGAAATAAAAAGTAAAAGCAAATGGGTTCAATAACACCACCAACGAGCTAAATGTTTTTTTATGGGTTTATGTTGAATAAACAAAGATTTTGATCAGAATCAGATACAAAGGGTCAGTACCGAGTTGGTTTCAGTTGTTGTAAAAAAACAACCAGAGCCAAACTGGTTAAAATTCACATGAATATCAACCTGAACCTCATTTGGCTCTTACTCAGATTCAACGAAGACACGTCAACGCAAACTCCAGCACATCAAAACTCAGTGCCGCAATGTTGTTACCGTGTCAACCCATAGCCATAGCACGTACGCCATTATAATTATTTATTTATTTGCCAACTATTCCCCATAATTGCTTTCACGAACTGAAATGGCAAACAGAAATTTAAAACTTTTCATTTAATAGAACCTATGAAATTTGTTTGCTGCATTATATTATTACGTATCATACACAGAATACACAGATACAATATATATATGATATATTGTGATTTAGAACTAAGAATATGACTGAAAACAGATTATTGTTGTTGTTGGTTGGCAAAAAGATATATATAGTTGCTCTACAGTAGCTGTGCTTACACTATGAACATTGTTTTTACCAGTATTATTGGCTTTAAATCACAAGCTTCATGTTATTTGTCGAACTAATACAGGAAAAAGATATAAGGTATTGCAGTTACTACGATCTTGGCTAATACAAGTAATAACAATTGAATAGTTCTATTTCAAAAATTCAGTATATATATTTTTGATTCTATAATTGAGTTTTAGTTTTAGTTTAGTTAGCACATAAATAAGATATAGTTGTTTTATCTTATGAAATAAATCCAGTTTTTTAGCCCCTTTGCCTTTTTGTAAAAAAGAAGCAAAGGGAAGCTATTGGAAATGTGCAAAATCCAAAAGTATGTAACACATAGAAATAATCATCGGAGACCCCATAAAGTATATATATTCTTAGTCCGTCCGTCTGACCGTCCCTATGAACGCCTGTTTCTCACAGACTGTAAGACTGTTGCTAGTGCAATCAAATTTGAAATCTAGATTCGTTGTTTTCGTACGCTAGTCCAGTTTGTTATAGATTTTTAAATTTCATACCCTGTCCCCCGCAATTCGAAAAAATCGATTATTAAGCATAATTTTCAACCGATTGAATTTGATACACATCAAAATTAGACCAATCTTGATCTATGCTGTAAATCTGGGTAATATTGATCAATAAACTCTAAAGTTATACATCATTAAAAGTGCCGTTGTGAAGACCGGAAGGTTAAGGGCACGAGAAAAATAAGCTAGAGCAACCAGATTTGGAATCTAGATTCTTTAGGTTCGTACGCCTCCGCAATTTGAAAAAATCGATTATAAGACATAATTTTCAACTATTCACATTTCTTTTTGGCAAACATATTATTTTAAGCATTCTTGATCTACGTTATGAATTTCGTTAGGATTGAAAAAAAAACACGGAAGTTACAGAACATTAAGTATCGTAAAATGGAGTGTGGGGGCTAAACGGCGCGCACAATGGCTTAAAGTACGAGCAGAACTGTGTGTATGTGTGTGTATGGCTGTATATGTAGGCAAAGGGGCTCTCGTAGTCGGGTACACTTGACTTCTTACTTGTTTTTTTTGTATTTAACTCATTAACTATTTCTAAATAATTCACTTTTTGAGTCTAGCAGTGAAATTTAAACCCGTTTATAAATTTTCCGCACCCACATAGTAATTATTAGCACTCATACGTACTTGACCATATACGGGCATATACAATGCTTCTATTCACCTAAACAAACATATTGCACTTAATATGTAAATTGCCAGCTGACAGACTTTTGTCTAGCTTTTTGCTATTTGGTTTTCATATAGTCTGCGGAACTGTTGCATTTTCTGTGAAACACGTTTTGCACTCGTATTTTGTATATTAGAAACCTTGAACAAAAAACAAAAACAAAAAATAAATAAAGAAATATCTAAGAAAACTGGTTTGTACATTTTTTAGCGCTTAGCTCGGCAGTTCTAAACGGCAAACGACACAGTTAAACAAGTCGGAATCGCAAAGTTTGTTGTAGGTTGGAGTTGGATGCCAAAAATCGATTACATATGCACAACGATTCTCTTTTATGCTTTGGAATATACAACAATTTACTGTTGTGTCTCTGATAGTCTGTCTCTTATTTCTGGTGTTGCACTATTTATAGATAGTTAAGTTTACCCAAACTATTTAATTTCCCATATATCTGGAATAGTGGTGCCACACACAGCTCAACTTGTATGAAAATTGATATAAACACAGATAATAAGACGTTTGAATTCTTTGGGTTGTGAAGCAAAATTGCTATAAACTTGTTTTATTTTTTTTAAATTATTTATAATCTCAAAGCTAAACGTTAACCTTGAAAATTAAAAAAAAAAATCTAATCACATAATATTGTTTTTTAATGTTCAAATGTAAAAGGGTATATTTCAATCGAGCATTTCAAATAAGAATATTTTTGTTTTACTTTAGTTCGTTATTATTTCGCTGGCGGCATTTTCTGTGTGCTCCTTTTCCATTTGCTTATTCTTCTTTTTCGTCTAATTAAGCAAATTAAAAATATATTTTTATACCTATATACCATACGCAAATACTCATTCGTATACACATTTGTTTTCTTTATATATATACATAAAAATATATTTCGACCATATGTTGAAACAATATATATATATATATTTTTTTTATAGATATAAATGTATATGTTTTCGCGTGCATTACAAAACACAAAAACGAAATATTATTAGAATCAACAATAATTTTGTGTGCCTTTGCCATATTCACTTAATTTAACAATTTTAAAATTTTGTTTTCATTCATCTACTTAAAAATTGCGAAACATTATCTATTCCCTGTTAAAAATTTGTATTCCCCAAGCAGCACACCACTGTCATAAAGCAGGTTACACTATTACACTACTATGCAAAATTACTAGAGCAGAACATGCTCCAAGAAAGGTTTAAAAGATAATTTTGTACATATAACTAATTTTACTTTCAGTTTATTATTGATAGCTGATATTGTTTATGTTGCCACGTCTTCAATAAGCTTTCAAACACAATTAATTTCATACATCACACTTCACATGAATCACTCTTGAGCAATTTTTTTGAGCAAACAAAACTCTCGGCTATCTAGCCTTGTTTAATGAAATATTATTATTATTTGGGCGCGTAAACATATATACTATTCTTTATTATATCATTAAACGGATAAGCAAACATGGTAATATAACACTCGGGCGTTCCCCGAAGACGTCATTTTCGAAATATTAATATTTGAATATCTCATGCTGTCATATAAATAACAATTGATAACAATTGTTTGTCAATTACATTTTTTGCCGGTTTCTAGTTTTACGCTTTACTATCAAAGAAACGCAACAACAACTACAACAAAAATAAAAACCAACAATCATGCTTTTATCGCTCGCGTGTGCATGTGTACTTTGTGTATTCGTATTGGTTTAATAGCACTTTGCTCAACCCATAGCATTTTGCTAATAAAGCGTTCAAAATCTTGATTGTTGGTTTTTATTTTTGTTGTAGTTGTTGTTGCGTTTCTTTGATAGTAAAGCGTAAAACTAGAAACCGGCAAAAAATGTAATTGACAAACAATTGTTATCAATTGTTATTTATATGACAGCATGAGATATTCAAATATTAATATTTCGAAAATGACGTCTTCGGGGAACGCCCGAGTGTTATATTACCATGTTTGCTTATCCGTTTAATGATATAATAAAGAATAGTATATATGTTTACGCGCCCAAATAATAATAATATTTCATTAAACAAGGCTAGATAGCCGAGAGTTTTGTTTGCTCAAAAAAATTGCTCAAGAGTGATTCATGTGAAGTGTGATGTATGAAATTAATTGTGTTTGAAAGCTTATTGAAGACGTGGCAACATAAACAATATCAGCTATCAATAATAAACTGAAAGTAAAATTAGTTATATGTATGAAAATCTTAGCAAATTTAAATAACATTTTTGCTTTAATATATTAATATTAAAAAAATATAAATTGTAGATTAAGCAGAAATCAACATTACCAAGTGGATAATCAAGTCACACCTGAATAAATTTGAAGTACTACTGACAATTTAACGCTCTCTTGGCTCTACGTAGAGTCCACACACACTTAGATTATAAAATTGCTCTCTTACGCCATGACTGATAACGAGCTGCAACTAAGAGACTTCGACGAAGAGAGCGAAGAGACTGATTCGGAAACCGAATTGCTCATACGCCACACTGGCAACAGCAACGCTGTCGTTGTGAATAGCAACAAAAAAAATAATAGCCAAAGACGACGCAAAAGCTCAACTGGTTACAGCGGTATTGGCGGCATTATTAATACCTCTAGCGCTGCTAACAACAACAGCAACAGTTTTCTGGGCAATCTCTTTAGTCTTGGCTCAGCCGCCGGCCAGATACGTTATAGAAATGAGAGAAGCCGCGAGCGCGCGAGATACTCAAATAGTAATATTAACAGCGGTAGTGCAACACAAGACATTACGTCGGACCAAACAAAACTGGCGCAACTAACTCAAACGGGCGCCAACGGCGTCGATAGCACCATATCACATGCTTCTCATGTGTCGCCAGATATTGGCGCACCTAATGGAATAAACACTCACACAGTGATCGATCAGGACAACGGTTCCTCCACAGTTGTATACCAAAACAATAGAAGACGGAGCAAAAGTCGCAGTATTAGCAATGTCTGTAAAATGTGTCTTTGCAGGTATGTTGACTTCAAAATTTGTAATTCCTAATGGTGAGTCTCAGTAGGTAAACATTGCGTATGCACAATAATTGTTTACTTTAACGAGCCAAGCCGTTAACAATTTCCAATTGGCAATCACATTCACTTCTATTTTAGGCTGCACTCGTTTTTTAAATACATCATATATATATATATATATATATATATATATATATAAATATATTATATATATATTTGAAAAGCAGATGTGGTTTTTTCACTGATTGATCTAAATGAACAATCGTTATTATTTTAATCGTCACTTGTTATGAGAAAAATGCCTTTTGTTTTTAAAAAGAAAGTAACACAAGTCCAAGTTCTGAATCAGCTGAGGTATTACACACACTGAATTATATCAACAAACTGGTCTTTACATAACACAGAAGAAAGCTACTGTTTATATTTAATAACAGTATCTACAGGCAATGTTGGGTTAACATATTTTAAAGAACCACTTCTGATGGATATTTTTTAGTTAACCTCGCTTTGCAACACAATTCTATTCGAAACATAAACGTACAAAATCCATTACACTACGTTTGCTGGAAAAAATACTACTTCCTGCTTGCAACATGTTTTGAAATTGGCTCAAAATTATCTTTTAAACCTTTCTTGGAGCATGTTCTGCTCTAGTAATTTTGCATAGTAGTGTAATAGTGTAACCTGCTTTATGACAGTGGTGTGCTGCTTGGGGAATACAAATTTTTAACAGGGAATAGATAATGTTTCGCAATTTTTAAGTAGATGAATGAAAACAAAATTTTAAAATTGTTAAATTAAGTGAATATGGCAAAGGCACACAAAATTATTGTTGATTCTAATAATATTTCGTTTTTGTGTTTTGTAATGCACGCGAAAACATATACATTTATATCTATAAAAAAATATATATATATATATTGTTTCAACATATGGTCGAAATATATTTTTATGTATATATATAAAAAAAACAAATGTGTATACGAATGAGTATTTGCGTATGGTATATAGGTATAAAAATATATTTTTAATTTGCTTAATTAGACGAAAAAGAAGAATAAGCAAATGGAAAAGGAGCACACAGAAAATGCCGCCAGCGAAATAATAACGAACTAAAGTAAAACAAAAATATTCTTATTTGAAATGCTCGATTGAAATATACCCTTTTACATTTTAACATTTGAACATTAAAAAACAATATTATGTGATTAGATTTTTTTTTTTAATTTTCAAGGTTAACGTTTAGCTTTGAGATTATAAATAATTTAAGAAAAAATAAAACAAGTTTATAGCAATTTTGCTTCACAACCCAAAGAATTCAAACGTCTTATTATCTGTGTTTATATCAATTTTCATACAAGTTGAGCTGTGTGTGGCACCACTATTCCAGATATATGGGAAATTAAATAGTTTGGGTAAACTTAACTATCTATAAATAGTGCAACACCAGAAATAAGAGACAGACTATCAGAGACACAACAGTAAATTGTTGTATATTCCAAAGCATAAAAGAGAATCGTTGTGCATATGTAATCGATTTTTGGCATCCAACTCCAACCTACAACAAACTTTGCGATTCCGACTTGTTTAACTGTGTCGTTTGCCGTTTAGAACTGCCGAGCTAAGCGCTAAAAAATGTACAAACCAGTTTTCTTAGATATTTCTTTATTTATTTTTTGTTTTTGTTTTTTGTTCAAGGTTTCTAATATACAAAATACGAGTGCAAAACGTGTTTCACAGAAAAAGACGCATCCATTTTATACATAAATTTATTTTGTTGTGGTATGTTTTTTTCATTTATGTTGAAAATTGAAATTTATATGCCCTTAGAGCAAGCTTGTCTGAAGGAGGTCAATTCCCAGTAGTCAGTCATTTCATCTATAATGGCAAGAACGAATGCAAAAGCCGCAACGCCTCACATAGCTTATAACAGATTTTAGTTTGATATGAACGATTGTAATATATGACCAGAGTAAAGTATTATTTGATTAAACACTACTCTATATCGTAGGTAAACTTAAACTCTACTCAGGCTTTGTCCTGAGAATTAGATCCTATTGTTTGGCGCTGCTATTTTTATCTCGTAATATAAATCGTATATTACACCATAAATGTAAAACCTAAAATTAGCGGTTATTTACAGTAAATGCTTTTATTTTTTTAACATTCACTTTGTTCTACCTTAATTGATTTTTTATCAGAATTGTATTTGTTGGGTACAATTAATGCATTAAAGTAATTGATTTCTTATCTGGAATTTCGTTATTTATTAGCCCCCTATGTATATAAATACTTTATGTTTTGATTTTTATTTAAAGGGACCAGTGTAAAGAATATCATAATAATTTCGTCTCTTAATTAAATATTTGACCAACCGCAAATTAATTTCAGAGCTAATCAGCTTGTAAATGTTAACTCACAATTTACTTTTTGCAAATCAAGTATTAAATTTAAAAATTTCTTTTTGATGAGAACTGAAATAAGTTTATAAAAACCATATTTTTTGATATTTTTTTCCTAAAAACATTGGATGATTTTGCACTTAACGAAAGTCGTTTTATATGGTGACCCTCGACAAAGCGTGGGTTTCATATTGTTTTCTTTACAGTCAAAAAAAACTTCTAGTGCGCATTTTGTTTGGGTGTTTCTTTGAAGGTCTAGTTACTTAATTCAAATAACAGGGAAAGCATTGAGAGATTTGCTTTCATGGTTTGCCTAACTTTAGGTTTGTTATATGAGGCTTGAAGATTTTAGCAGCTGATTACGATTGCAATGACATTTGAAGGCTTAACCCGATTCGTATAATTTAACTTTTTGCCTTACCCGCCTACACTGTAATTTACCTCATGCAGTAACTGGGCTAATTACGATCATTACATAAAATGATTTCCATTAACTTGGAAACTGAGGAAACAAAGCAACGATAACGCTTAGAAATAGGAACTAACAAAAACAAGTAGATAACTGATAAATATGTACTTAGATAAGTGGTGAAACAAAACTGTAAAATGATTTTATAATTAAAAATACACATTTTAAGCTTTATATTTTTAGGCTCGAAAGATGGGGTACATTCAAGTTGTTGTATTCAGTTCTAAATCGCATTGAGAAATAGTATTCCCATAGAACACCATAAATGTTAGTCCCTTTGTCTCCGAAAACAATAAGGCACCTCGGGTAGCTAAAATCAGAACGCAACACTTGCATGAATATTTATGTCTATGACTGTGTTCGTAATTAACGGTCAAGGTCTATTCGTAGCCGGGTACACCCGACTACAGTGTTCCTACCTATTTCTTTTTAAAATATGTCGCGTCAAAGGAATTAATTTCTGAGCAGCAGAGCAAGAACCACTGTCTTACCGAAGGCCAGATGAACGAATGAACAGATGGATAGATGAACATATACACAGTCAGAATGACGGACTGACAAACAGCCGCTGACTGTGGCACATAATTTATGCGCCACTTACCACCTGTCGTTAACCGCTAACCGGCGGCAACAGACTGGGAATTGACTCACATCAACTAATTTTCAATTTGTGTGTCAACAAGCGGGTTGTGAATGCCTCCACGCCCCGAATCGCTCTGTAGATTTCTATGCAAATAGAAGAGCACCTTAGATAGGTATTACGATGGAAATAAACTTGCACACGTATACGTGAACTAGCTGAGGGCCCCGGCCAGGTTGACTTGAGTTTTTTTTTCTTTTTTCTTTTTTGCTTATTAACCCACATTGTCAGCAGTGGGTGAAACAATGCGCAGCTATTTTTTTTCCAACTCTTTACCTACTTCTGGTCACGAATAATAACATTAGACGTTGCCATTGACGTTGGTGCTTTGGAATGGGAAATGGATTTGTACGGTGTTGTTTGGGTGGCTTCTGTATTCGAGTATTGAGGCTTACGTCCAATAGCTGGCTATAAGGGCTATTTTGTATGCGTCACGATGGCAAAATCGTGAACAAAGCAAAAGTGAAACTAGAATGTGTTAAATTTCATGTTTGTACCCAAATTTAAATGCCCTTTAAAGACATTTGAAATCTTAACTTAAAAAAGAAAAATAAGATTTTTCTTGTAGATCAGTAGATTATGCAACAGTTCCGCAGACTATATGAAAACCAAATAGCAAAAAGCTAGACAAAAGTCTGTCAGCTGGCAATTTACATATTAAGTGCAATATGTTTGTTTAGGTGAATAGAAGCATTGTATATGCCCGTATATGGTCAAGTACGTATGAGTGCTAATAATTACTATGTGGGTGCGGAAAATTTATAAACGGGTTTAAATTTCACTGCTAGACTCAAAAAGTGAATTATTTAGAAATAGTTAATGAGTTAAATACAAAAAAAACAAGTGAGAAGTCAAGTGTACCCGACTACGAGAGCCCCTTTGCCTACATATACAGCCATACACACAGTTTTGCTCATACTTTAAGCCATTGTGCGCGCCGTTTAGCCCCCACACTCCATTTCACGATACTTAATGCTCTGTAACTTCCGTGTTTTTCAATCCTAACGAAATTCATAACGTAGATCAAGAATGCTTAAAAAAATATGTTTGCCAAAAAGAAATGTGAATAGTTGAAAATTATGTCTTATAATCGATTTTTTCAAATTGCGGATTCGTACGAACCTAAAGAATCTAGATTCCAAATCTGGTTGCTCTAGCTCTTATTTTGCTCGTGCCCTTAACCTTCCGGTCTTCACAACGGCACTTTTAATGATGTATAACTTTAGAGTTTATTGATCAATATTACCCAGATTTACAACATACATCAAGATTGGTCTAATTATGTATCAAAAAAAAATTTAATCGGTAGAAAATTGTGCTTAATAATCGATTTTTTCGAATTGCGGGGGACAGGGTATGCAATTTAAAAATCTAAAACAAACTGGACTAGCGTACGAAAACAACGAATCTAGATTTCAAATTTGATTCACTAGCAACAGTCTTACAGTCTGTGAGAAACAGGCGTTCATAGGGACGCTCAGACGGACGGACTAAGAATATATATACTTTATGGGGTCCCGATGATTATTTCTATGTGTTACATACTTTTGGATTTTGCACATTTCCAATAGCTTCCCTTTGCTTCTTTTTTACAAAAAGGGGCTAAAAAACTGGATTTATTTCATAAGATAAAACAACTATATCTTATTTATGTGCTAACTAAACTAAAACTAAAACTCAATTATAGAATCAAAAATATATATACTGAATTTTTGAAATAGAACTATTCAATTGTTATTACTTGTATTAGCCAAGATCGTAGTAACTGCAATACCTTATATCTTTTTCCTGTATTAGTTCGACAAATAACATGAAGCTTGTGATTTAAAGCCAATAATACTGGTAAAAACAATTTTCATAGTGTGAGCACAGCTACTGTAGAGCAACTATATATATCTTTTTGCCAACCAACAACAACAATAATCTGTTTTCAGTCATATTCTTAGTTCTAAATAACAATATATCATATATATATATTGTATCTGTGTATTCTGTGTATGATACGTAATAATATAATGCAGCAAACAAATTTCATAGGTTCTATTAAATGAAAAGTTTTAAGTTTCTGTTTGCCATTTCAGTTCGTGAAAGCAATTATGGGGAATAGTTGGCAAATAAATAAATAATTATAATGGCGTACGTGCTATGGCTATGGGTTGACACGGTAACAACATTGCGGCACTGAGTTTTGATGTGCTGGAGTTTGCGTTGACGTGTCTTCGTTGAATCTGAGTAAGAGCCAAATGAGGTTCAGGTTGATATTCATGTGAATTTTAACCAGTTTGGCTCTGGTTGTTTTTTTACAACAACTGAAACCAACTCGGTACTGACCCTTTGTATCTGATTCTGATCAAAATCTTTGTTTATTCAACATAAACCCATAAAAAAACATTTAGCTCGTTGGTGGTGTTATTGAACCCATTTGCTTTTACTTTTTATTTCCTGGTTTTTGCTTTCCTATGAGATCATACCTTGGAAACACAGTTGAATGCTATTGAAACAATATTGACAAAACTTTTTTTTCGAAAGCACGCTTGCACACCCAACATTCGCAATAACAACAGTGAGAACAAACAGTATGCCCATAAAAGTCCAAAATATAGACAAACAAGTTAGTGCAGAAACGCAAAAACTAACCGATTGTAAAATTATGCCAGTTTCGTTAGTTGATGATACGGATATTTATGATCTAAGCAACACCTGAAAAGCAAAGGCTATAAGAAAAAAATCAGTCAGCATTAGACATTTTATAATTTTTATAGAACTCTTAATTTCAAATGCGCGCGTTAATTTTTTTTTTAATGCTGCCAGACTGTTTTTAGTACAGAGTGTTAAGCTATTTGCGCTCTTCTAACACACGACAATCTTTAACGTAACTAACAGGTATTTGATCTCACTTACACTAACAGAAAAGTTATTGATTTCTCTTTTCAAAGCAAACAGGGCTGTTATACAAATGCCAGACAACGTAGATTTTGACACGGAATTTTCATTTGCGTTAATTTTTGTGCAAAAGAATTTTTTTTGTTTGTGTTTAAAATATTTGCAAGTGAAATTGTGTTTTATGTGACCTTCTGGCATGTGTGTGCTATTAAAGTGTGTGCCATGCACTTTGTATACAACTGTGTGAATTTTTAAAAAAAAAACATCGACAGCTGTTGACAGAACAAAGCCTAGAAGTCGTGCCAGCTCAGCCTTCTGTATTTAAAATTTACAATCCTAAACAATCCTAATAAGGGCTAAAAAATGGATGATGCCGCTTCGCAAAATTCGAATGCACCGCCCATGACTAGAGAGAATATCCCGTTGCTAAATCGTCAGCGCAACCGTTGGTATTCATTCAGGTGAATCATCATATGTTTCTTCGAACCTCCCCACCTCCCTCAAACGGGCGAGTAGTTTTAATATCGCTTTTCATAGTGCACCCACATGAACAAGCATTCATAGAACATCACGTTCCTCCCCTTATTAACCAATCAAAATCGCAAGCTTTATAATTTCACACATGCATACAAACTCGGACATCTTGTTGTGGAAATATGTGTGTGTACACACATATAGATTGTTGGTTTTTGTTTTTATTTATTGATTAATAACTTTTTCCTATTGTTGTTTTTTTTTGGGATTTAAATAATATTGATTGAATAAAAAACTATTCTTACTTTCATGTGAGATTCTTAAAGTGGTTTTTAAATAGTAACTGCATATTGGATTATATCCTCTTTTTACCGTATCACCACTGAAACAAATTGTTTACTTAGGATTGGTAGTAATCTAATTTTGATTCATATTTATACATTGGATATGCTCACAGTTATTAAATTTTATAGGACGTTTTTTTATTGTTGAACAAAACATGAGGTTTAATGTAAAAGACTAGTAGAAACTGCACCTGTTTGTAATTCTTGTAAAATATTAAATTGAATCGCCAACAAACTGTCTTCTGAACGTCTCAATATAACCATCTTCATTAGTAACTTGATTTTTATCTTTGTATGGTTCCACAGCTGCTGGAGAAAATGGTTTAGGCCGCGCGAACTGCGAGCTCGCACCATTAACTTGGGTAGGCCCAATACAGAGAAGTTTCCGCCGAATGAAATACGGAATCAGAAGTACAACTTTTTAACGTTCCTGCCGCTTGTGCTGTTTGAGCAGTTTAGATTTTTTTTAAATTTATACTTCTTACTGATGGCACTCTCCCAGTTTATACCGGACATACGCATTGGGTACCCGTATACTTATTGGGGTCCACTTGGATTTGTGCTGATGGTAACTATTTGTCGAGAAGCGGTGGATGATCTGCGCCGACATCAGCGGGACCATGAAGTCAACTCACAGAAGTATAAGCGTCTTTCTGCAGCAAATGGGAATGGTTATGAGATGGTGCCAAGTTCCAAGCTCAAGGTTGGGGATGTTATTATTGTAGAAAAAAACGAACGCGTTCCTGCGGATCTTATATTGCTGCGCACCAGTGACCGGAGCGGTTCTGTATTTGTGCGCACTGATCAACTTGACGGCGAAACTGACTGGAAGCCACGACTAGCTGTACCGTATACTCAAAAACTTAACCGAGATGCGGATCTTTATAACATTGATGCAAGTTTCTACGTGGAGAAGCCACAAAATGATATACACAGCTTTATTGCAACATTTTGCATGACCGAAGGCAGCGAGGATACTGGTTTAAGTGTGGAAAATACGCTGTGGGCAAACACAGTCGTTGCCGCGGGTACAGCTACGGGAATTGTGATCTATACGGGTTGTGAAACTCGAAGCGTAATGAATAACTCACAGCCACGTTCTAAAGTAGGTCTTTTGGATACTGAGATAAATGGTTTGACAAAGGTAAAATATTACGAATATTTTTAATTTCATTATGTAAACAAAAGAGTAAACACAATGTTTGTATTACAGGTACTTTTTTGTGCCGTACTGGGACTGTCACTAGTGATGATGATGTTGAAAGGCTTTGGTGGTCCTTGGTACAGATACATGTTTCGATTTGTACTGCTTTTCTCTTACATTATACCAATCAGCTTGCGTGTTAATCTAGACATGGGCAAAGCGTTCTATTCGTGGCAAATGCAAAACGACGACAACATAAAGGGCACTGTAGTACGGTCTACTACTATACCGGAAGAACTGGGACGCATTTCATATGTGTTAACAGATAAGACCGGGACACTTACCCAAAACGAGATGGTGTTTAAGAAGATACATTTGGGTATCGTGTCGCATGATTCAGACACCTTTCATCATATTGGCCAAATCATACAGAAGTTATCAGGTAATATACTGCAACAGCAGCAGCAACAGGGAAGCCTGTCTAGTTCCAGTAGTGCTGGAGAATCCATCAAACCAATGTTTGCTGGTAATCGTATGCGACGTCCAGAGGGATGGCGAGAGTGGGAAGCGGTGCGTGCTCTGGCTCTATGCCACAATGTGACGCCGGTGAGCGATGATGAAGACAATCGTTCAGTGTCAACCGCATCGACGGTGACTGGTGGCAATAATTCACCTACCAAATCTGTGATAAACATAGAGGCACCCGGCAGCACTGACACGGAACATCAGTATCAAGCCGCCTCACCCGACGAGATTGCGTTGGTTAAATGGACCGAACAGGTGGGGCTAACTCTCATTGCTCGCGATCTGAATACGATGACGCTGCAAGTGAAAACAGCCTCGGAAGAGAGTGAGTACTTGCTCAATCTCCAGTAATTTAAATTACTAACTTATTTAAACCATTCTATGCAGACGATGTATTGTTGCACTACCAAATCTTACAACTATTTCCATTTACCAGTGAAAGTAAACGCATGGGAATTATTGTACGCGAAAGTAAATCGGGCCAGATAACGTTTTATCTAAAAGGTGCTGATGTGGTTATGACCACGATTGTGCAGTACAATGACTGGTTAAGCGAGGAGTCTGGTAATATGGCACGTGAAGGCTTGCGCACACTTGTCGTCGCCAAGAAGGTGCTAACCGAAGAGCAGTACACAGATTTTGAAACGCGCTACAATGCTGCTCGGCTTAGCATAACAGATCGTGTCGCCAAAGTTGCTGCGGTAGTTGAGTCTTTGGAGCGTGAAATGGAGCTGTTATGCCTGACTGGAGTGGAGGATAGACTGCAGGAGAATGTGCGTCCAACTTTGGAACTGTTGCGCAACGCTGGCGTGCGTGTCTGGATGCTAACCGGTGATAAGCTAGAAACAGCTTGTTGTATCGCCAAATCATCACAGTTGATTGGACGTAATCAGGGTTTACACGTGCTTCGGTCGGTTAAGACAAGAACAGAGGCTCATCAAGAATTAAATCAGTTTAGGCGAAAGCAAGGTCACGCCTTGGTTATCTCTGGTGAGTCTCTAGAGGTGTGTCTGCAGTATTATAGACTCGAGTTTTTGGAGCTAGCCACAGCTTCACCAGCGGTTGTGTGTTGCCGGTGCTCACCTACGCAGAAGGCACAGGTTGTGGCACTCATTCAAAAGCATACACGCAAGCGCACCTGTGCGGTGGGTGATGGTGGTAATGATGTGAGCATGATACAGCAGGCAGATGCAGGCGTAGGAATTGAAGGACGTGAGGGCCGTCAGGCATCGCTTGCAGGAGACTTTAGCATTCCGCAATTTTCTCACATTGCCAAATTATTATTAATACATGGCAGGCGAAGTTACAAACGTTCCGCGGCACTTTCACAGTTTGTAATACACCGAGGACTCATCATAACGACACTTCAGGCTGTTTTTTCAGCTGTATTTTATTTGAGTTCCGTAGCACTGTATCAGGGCTTTTTAATGGTAGGTTATTCTACACTTTATACCATGTTTCCGGTGTTTTCCTTGGTGCTGGACCAGGATATTACCTCTGAGACGGCCGTCACGTATCCGGAGCTTTACAAAGATCTTTCTAAGGGTCGCAGTCTTAGCTACAAGACTTTCTTCATATGGGTACTAATAAGCATTTACCAGGGTGGTGTCATCATGTACGGCGCACTCATTCTCTTTGTAGATGAGTTTATTCACATTGTGGCCATCAGTTTTTCAGCGCTTATTATGACAGAGCTTATAATGGTTGCGCTCACAGTGCGCACTTGGCACAGGTATTAAACACAATATTGTTCTTAACATGTCAACATTTTTAATTATTCTTATCTTGTAGACTAATGGTCCTGGCGGAACTATTCAGCTTGGCATTATATCTTATTTCATTGGCTGTCCTCCATGAGTATTTCGGTATATATTTCCCCAAAATATATTGGTGTAGATTAACTTAATAAAAAAAATTTTTCTATATATTTTTTGCAGATTGGGAATTCATCTGGTCCTACGATTTCTTGTGGAAGGTATCCCTCATTACGGTCGTGTCCTGCTTGCCGCTGTATATAATCAAGTTCTTACGCAAGAAATGCTCACCGCCATCCTATTTAAAACTCTCTTAGATACCTACCAGGCCGAGCTAAGCAAACCATTTGCAAAATCTCTTTTCTTAAATTATTTTTCATATATATGTTTAAAGTCTTTTTTACGTGTTTTTGTAAAACTTTTTTGATTTTGGTCCAAGTTGTACTAAACGCAAAAACCAATCAATTCGTGATATAAACTATTATTAATTCCCACATCCGCCTTTACGTATGTTTTTGTTTATATAATTTGTTAATACAATAATGAAATGAATGAACATTATATAAAAGTGATTATGTACACACATTTAATGTTTAAGTCGCAGTAAACCAAATTATGTTACTAATTCTTTAATAATAAAGTAAAACTACAAATAAGTCTACGAGTATATTATAGCTACGAATAAATCGAATCAATTATAAATCTATGCAACTAAAAAAGAAGATAAACTAGTTTTTGTATTAAGTATCAGAGATCACAAAGTTATAAATAAATAAACAATAAATAAAGATAGAATTTAAATTATTAAATTACGCGTAAATGATCTCTTTGTATATGGTACCCAAATTATGCAAAAAAAATTTATGTGCAACTCTCAATACCTCTGCTATATTCCCAGCTATAACTACAACCAATGCTTGTACCACAATTATGTCCATCTAACTGGTTGGACCACTATGCACTAGTACCATGGAGACTTGACCCTGTTCTAATTGTTACATATTAATTTTTGTTGCTTTTCATGCTCATGTGTAAATTAGCTGCAATGCTTCAAACTGCAATGATTTTGTTGCTACATTAATGTTTGAACCTGCAATATTCAGGGCACCAATTAAAGGATTATAAATGTTCAATTATACTAAAATTTTTTTAAAATGGTTAAAATTGTGTTGAAGCTAACATGTAAAAGCTTAGATGGCAAATTTTGTATACAATGATTTCGAGTTGTTACAATTGTACTCCAGTAGCCTATGAAATTTATTTTTTAAAACAACAGATTTATTCTGCAAATTTCTTTTGAATTATGGTAAGTACATATAACAACGGTTGGACAGAATTAATAAGCGTTCGTTTTTTGCCAGGATTCTATTAGCAACCCGACTCTGAATATTTTTAATATTGTTCCTGCAAGATGTCCGATAGATGACTGCCTTTTAGAGCAGCCACCAACAGATTTGCTGATGCATATATTGTTGCGCCACCATCCAAATGAATCAATGTCGCAAGTGGCAGAAAAATGGCGCACATTTTTCGATCTAGACCTTAATGAACTGAGACCTGGCTACAATCACGTTGTAGGTGTCGTTGCGTACGCTGGCTCCAATGATGTAGTCTTTGGTTGTCTTCTTGAAAAAAAATTGCAATTTGACCGTCATTTACCAGTAATGTTAATGCTATATGTTAGTAATCCTGATTCCAATCTGGAGCAAATCTATATATTGTATCTAGTTACTCTTGAACCAGCACAGAACGTAACTGGAATTGTTAATCTGTTCGATGAAACAAATGTTCAAAATGTGTCTGGTGAACACTATCAAAGGGAGTTTTTGGAAAATCCAATCGACGACTTCGATGGATTTCTTCATAGTAGTATGGATTGCCTAATATACAGAGCAAAAGACGTTAAGAAGAGTTGCTCTAACGACACTCTTCTAATCGAATTAATTTTGCAAGGAGAGCCTCATATGTTTAAAAAAGTAGATAACGATCAGAGCCCAAACATTGAAGAAGAGGAGAGCGCAATATGGCTAGAATAATGTTGAAATAGTTTTAATGATTTCAATTGGTTATAAGAATATAATGTGACAATAAGCAAAGCACTTCGAATAAAGGTGATTATACAGAAATAGTATACTTTGTATAGTTAATAAGAAATATCTTTTATATTTTATTATAGATTTTGTTTATAATCTTTATTTATCATCCTTTCGTGTTAGGTTGTTTTAATACTAATTCACAATGCATGGTTGTCAAATACATATAATAATAGTTAATTATAACTCAGATTACGAGTACGAAAGTATATATGCATTTTTATGGGTTTTGATTTGTGTTTTATTTGTATCTCTCAAATTTTAATACTTATCTTAGGGTTCTTGTCATTCATAATTTCCATCATTAAAAGTTAATGTTCCTATTCGAGATTTTGTCATTATGTCAGTTGTATGTATAGTGTTGCTTAGTGATAATGTAAGATCAGGTTAAAGTTTATTGTTAATAGGGCTCTCTGCAGGTTTATTCTTATTTTCATGGTAAATTTTGAACAGTTGTTATGGGTGTTCATTATACAGATAGACTTAAATGCTCAGAAATACTTTTAAAGTAATCAAATTTATTTATTTTTTTTAACTTTTTTTTGTTAATTTTGTTTTAATTCAATTTTTTTTTTGTTTTTTCTGTGTATTGATTTTATTTAAATTTCAATAATAATTATATAGAGATCTGTGTCTCTCTATACTTAGATAAGAGAATGTATTTATTATTAAACTCATGCAGTTTAATTGGGATTTTAAAAGTACTTTTTATTGTGTGCAATTTATTTAATTAAGATTTCTTATTTTTTTTCTAAACTAACTTGTTATAATTTTTTTGTTTTTGTACCTTGAGCAATTTATGGAGTCCCCTACAATGTTTAATGTGCCAACTTCATTTCAAAATCTGAATCATTTACTAACAAGATTTGTTAAGATAGCAAAAAGATACCATCCAACAGTTCTAGTGTCTTAAAGCTTTGCCACTTTTCATTTTAAATACAAATACAGGTTCTCGTCTCGAGTATGTCTAACCAACCATCTATGTACGTACATATGTTTACAGTTAGTATATATATATATATATATATATATATATATATATATATATATATATGACATTTCTGCTAATTATCTAAAAACCTACAAAATATAATATTTTAAATATTTTCTCTGTCACTTCACTGTTCATTAAATATTTTTTCCATGATTGGTTAACAAATATGAATGCTTAATTATTGATGTTTTTATTTGTTTTCGATGAGGCAATTTTGATTTGATTTATATATATATATATATATATATATATATATATATTATTTTTTTTTTGTTGTTATCTTTATTTTTTGTGTAATTATTGATATGTGCATACTATTTTAAGGTGTGGCTAATACGAATTTGATTTGTTTATATTTATATTTTACACAATCCAATACCTGTTTAATACATCAATTGTTATAGTATGAATAATTTGGCTTCTTTTGTTTTCCCATTCTTCTAATTTTTTTTATAATTTTTTTTATATTTTTTTTAAGATGTTTATTTAATAATATTCAGTCTATAAACATACATTTATACATTTATGCTAAAGGCATGAACATAAAACAACAATACGAAGCACATTTAAACATTTTTTTGCTAAAATCCTATCCAAAAAAGCCCTAAACCTGCTCAAAAATCTGCCAAAAACAACCTACTCTCATGCAATACATGATGAACATAAAATAAATGCCATTCTCGAGAATGTTCCGAGCATTGTATACCTTTGCAGGAAACTATAAAACAAGCAGAATAAAGTCACATTTTAAGGAGTATCTTGCAGCATACAGTAATCAGAAATGTACATAAAGATAGGTTTTTTTTATAATTAAATAGACAGAGAACCTATTATTCTATCGGACTATGAATGTAAGTATTTAGTGGAATTCGAGAAACCTTTGTTTAATGTTTTTTTCTTTCACATTTTGTTTAATAAGTTTATGAAAATATCTCCTGCAATGGTTAAAAAAAAATAAATTAAAAAAGAACACTCTATTTGAAGAGTTCTCTTACAACTCTCTTTAGTTTTTAATTATTATATGCATTATTTATTTTTTGTTATGTGTTATGTGCCTGTTTATTAAGTTTTGTTTCTTTGATGTAAATCTATCAAAAATTAATTGTAGTTTATATTATCTTACATTTTACATGTTTTGCGTAATTGGGGCACATTATGTAATTGTGTATTTATTTACTTTTTTTTTTGGTATAAGTTAAATATCGTTCTGTTTATTTTATATATTTTTAATTTTCTTTTTTGTTTTTATAACACATTCCTCTTGACGAGTTTAATTTATTTGCATTTGATGTAGGTTTTAATTTTGGATTATTTTTCATTTAATTACAACATTTTCTTTTATATAATCGTTTTTAAGTATAACTTTAAAATCGTTTTTTATTTATTTATTTAACATTTTCATAGGGTGTTAACATACATGTATATTAATATACACACTTAAATATGTGAATATAAATATTATGATTTTCTGGTGTACAGCTCATTAATTATAGAAGGTAAGCGATCCACAAAACATTAGAGCTCCCAATTTAACAGTGACTATTATATAACTATAATTTGGGATCTGAGTTATATAATGTTTATAACATTGTTTAATACTGGCTTCAATAGTATGTTTAGGTTTCTTGATTATACGTATGAATATCTAAATTTAAAATTTTAATTTCTCAATTTTTTCATTTTAGTTATATAATCTTTTCTTTTTTTATGTTTTAATAATATACTTTTTCTAACTTATTGCCTTACAATTTTCACTATTTTCATATTACAAATCAATTAAAATTTTTTTGCTTTATTTTAACTGTTTGTGTGTGTGTTATTTTTAACTAAGTTTTTTTTTTAAGCAAGGCCAAGCATATATTAAAAAAATTTTTTTAATGCTTAGTTTTCTCGACAACAAATATTGCCAATTATGCTCTTGAAGCGAATGCACAGTGTCCTGAATGTAATGAAAATAATAAGGAAGTTTTGTGTTACATTCAAAACATACTATAGGTGTTTTATTATTGTATACCTGCACCGGTATATACTAATTTATTTTTTTATAATTTGAGACTAAAATATAAATTGATATCAATAATAATGCCAAACTTTAAAGTAACCACTAATTTCAGTATGGAGTTTGTGATAAATGTTAACAAATATAACATTTGTTAAGACATCTATTAAAGAAAAATCAGTTTTCATAAAACCTATTAACACGTTTAAATGTTTCATAAACAATAATTGTTTAATAATAACTGAGCACCTCTTTGTTAATCAAAAATTACTTTGGTCTAAGTTAACTAAAGACATCAATTAATTTAATAAATTATTAATCAATTTATGGACGTGCGTGGATGTACTAATTATATTTTCTACTTATATCTGAACACAATTGCTTTAATTAAACTAAGGATAATAAGTGTTTAGGTGATTTACTTTAGTTGCAACATAATAAATGTTCAACTTAGTCCATTGAAAATATCTAAAGTTTGATTTAAATTTACCAGTCAGCTTAAGCTCCATGCAAATTATAACTACTTACAAAAGCATTTGAAATATATTTGAGGCTGACGTTCACAGGAGTGTTGCCATACAATCAAAATAATTTTTAGTAGCTGACACGGTTGTTATAAAATTACGAAACTACTTTTACAGTTACAAATATCAAATACCGATTACCAAATACCCAGTACGAGTACCAAGTATGTGAAGATGATATTGAGTAACGAATACTGATTACCAAATACTGAATACTGCACATTGAATACTGAATACAGGCTGCAATATAATAAATGCCAAATATGTACCAATCAGAGTTGATCTATCGGCACGAGGCTGTCAAAAGGTTTGAAAAACAAACCGCTTAAAGCAAATCTTAAACTAACCACTGTCCGATTGCGATTTAGTTGGCGCTAAATGACGCTGCTCTTCATTGATAGAATGATGAGCTGCTTCGCAATGCGAACAGTGCTTCTCCAAAAATTTCATGGACAAGTGGAACGTATACCGGTGCCGGGTACAACGCCTTTACATTTTATACTCGACGATCTTATTTGGATTTAGGAACTGTTCCCGCTGCGCAGCATCCAAATGGGCAACGGTTCGTGTTAGTGCCGAAGATCCAGATCCACCAGGACTTGTGGTCTTGTGCTTATTAGCACCATCAATACCAATGTTTCCACCACCACTAGTACGTCCTGTATCCGTTCCAATGGGCTGATAGACGCCCTCAGCACTGACGACTCCCACATTGACGCCAGCCACCACTGGCTGCTGTAAATAACCCGAATATTGAGGCGGCATTTGATAACTGGCAGGGGGCTGCTGTGAGATAACGCGCGGCTGTTGCTCCGTATGCGCAATGGGATATTGTTGTTGGTGTGAATAATCCTGGCTGCTGCCACCAGTTCCCACCATGACAGCGGAACCGACCGTACTACCACCACCACCTCCACCGCCACCGAGACCACCTGCACCTATACGCGAACCAGAATCATCATTTAGGCCCTCTCCCATTTCACTATCCCGATTATGACGTCCGCGTATGCAAAGCTTGGTAAATAGCCAGACACGACCACGGTATAACAGGTAACAGCAGAAGTGCACAAAGAAAGTGAAGATTATGGCACATGCTGTCACAATGATGGCTTTGCCCGGTTTAGTCCAGTCCATCATCGGATAGATAGCAGTTTGGTTTTTCCTTTAAAAATTACGAATGAATAAAAGAAAGTGAATTAATCGATCTTATCAGTAGGTGCTTAGATGTGTCTGTCTTACCTGTCAGTGCCGCCGGCCAAAAAATAAATTCCCGTAAATATGGCATACGCTAGTCCAATGCCTGTCGTGAAATAGGCATGGCTCATCTTAATCGGATGTCCCACAATAGCCAAATCAATAAGCATTATAATTGTATTTAAAACGTGTACCATAATATTTAGTGTGTCAATCTTATGAATATCTGCAGGGAGAAATGGGAATTACATCGTTCAGATTTAATTAAATATACATTCCCATAATATACCTAATATATGTACTAATTTTGCACACATTATATTAATACTGAAAATTTAATACTGTTTTAACTTTACATTATATAATTTTTGTACTTAATTAACACTACATATTCTTTAGGGCACTGCTTATTAGTTTCTGGTCTTTTGAGGATAAAAGCTCTGTAGCGTGCGTCAAATCTTCGGCGCCATCGAGGAATGCACGGCAGGCTAAGAAGTCGATCAGCAGAAGCAAGGAACAAAGTGGAATGTCCAAAAAAGGAAGCACTGGTTGCAGATGGCCATGGATAATTTGAGCCTGGAAGAGTAACATTGGACACATGCATACCCAAAGCACGCCATGGACTATGTGTATTGGTAGTTTGTCGCTGTCTTCAGAAACCTGCCATATTATTACCAGGACTATTATTACCAGCACCAAAACTATAAGCGATGTCAGCACAATATAGACTAGTGGTAAACATCGCGTTGGCAGGCATCGAGATGGAAGCCACCATCCCAGCAGCATAAATAGGGTAATGAGACCAAGTACCTCCATACTCAAGAGCAAGTTGTTCCAATCTCGAAAAGGAAATATTAACGCATTGCCCAAACCCAGGATAAATGCAAGAGAGCTACAAATCATCCAATTCCATGGAGACGCGCGTTGCAGCTTTTGTATGTTGACATAAACACAGAAACCGCTAAGCCCAATGATGAAGAAAATCAGAGCTGGGACATCGTAGTGGGCATCAGGATCAGCAGATAGTAGGCCAAATATTATCAGTAATAGAACTGAAACGGCTATATAACTAAGAGCAGCTCCTAATAATTGCAGATAAAAACTGCGCTTCTGGTGCGGCATCAAATTTTATTTTGTGCCACTATTTCTGAATACTATATCAAAGCTATACTATGTATTGTGAAATGGCTGTCAGTGTTTGTAGTTTCCCCTTCGTCGATTTGTCACTTAGTCACCTAGGCGAAAAAAAAGGGAACTGTATTTGACAAGCAACATGCATTATCACATGCGATCTGCATCAGCTCCGGAGCTATACGTTCGATCAGATACACCACGAACATCATCGCGAATGAGAGCTGAAGACGAAGGTATCTATATCTATAGCTCTGGGATTGACTCACCCTCAAGAATGAGCGTGAACTTAAGTGAAGTGCCACGATCTAGAACGTTTCGCAGGTGTTTTATTTTTCATAGGCCCTCCCGTTTGAGCTTCCTCTGCTACGTATATGTCCTGTTGGGTATCCAAATTTTTGCATCTATGTTACAATGGCTAGTCGGTACATATTACTGGCGACCGCAAATCAATCGAACTGAGCGGGGCCTCTATGTTCTGCTGTTGTTGGTAACATTTTTGGATTTAGCATTTGGATTTCTAAGTTTTCGACGCCTACAAGTGAGTTATCCCTTAAACTGGATCATCTTTGCGTGCATCTTCGAGAGTTTAACATTTTTTATTATGTGCCTATGCATGCGAGAACTGGACCTTACTTGGCACTTCATTTTAATTAGTATAGCTGTGTTATTGATCTACACACCATTGGGCCTATGGATGCCCCCTCAGCTGACTGTGAATCTATGGATATTAGTATTTCTTAGCCTAGGTGTACTCATCACCACCCTAGTGACCCTCATATCGGGTCTCGCCGTACATTTCTATCTTCCTTTCATTTCTTGTATCATCGTTTTTGGACCCTGGACAATGTACAATTCGAATAAGCTACATAGTGTATCTCGGGATTATACTTCGACCTATAGATATTTGGAGTTGGCGACAAGAATGTATATTACTTATGGATGCACTGTCGGTGGTCTAGTGTTTATTAGTCGGTTTGCTGCTGATTCAATTGAGTCTGATAACTGCAAGGATGCGGTGTTCTGCCAGAAGAGATCCCTAAGCATAACATATGGTCCAGAAGTTTAAGAGTACAGTGACAATCACAATTATTTTTCTAGAATACATTTTATATATATATATATAAATATTTATATATATATAAATTATATTATATATATATAAATGTATATATATATATATATGTTCTTCATTTTGAAGTCTAATTTACTTACCTGGATTATGCACTAGCAGCCAGTAGCACATGGTAACAATGAAGGCATAAACCGTTGCACAAGTGTAGAGCACCCAGTACAGATGATGCAGGCGACTCTTTTTTGCTTGTCGCACAATCTCAAAGTCTTCGCGCTCCACCATCATTCCTTGAGTGACAATCCATGCGGCCAACCATGCCTGCACTGTGCAAAATAACAACCCCCAGTGGGTCAAATAGATCCACCATTTGGCATAGTGGTGCTCAAAATGCTCATCCGTCCGACCAATGTCCAGCAGCGAGCAGACCAACGCCGCTAAACAGGTTATCGCTGTTATCCAACGATAAAAAAGATACACAATACGCACCTGCGTATTCCTTTGCCACTGTGGATATTTTATACAGAAATATAAGAGTTAAGCTCACTAAAATGGACGACTTTATACTAAGATTGGAAGTATTTCACTTTTTCAATATATCTCAATTTTAATAAGCTCCGAAAATTTTGGTAATCGTTATAAATATTGTGCGAATTTACTTACAGTATGTAATAATTATACACTTATAAAAAATAAAATATTTAAAAATAAATTTATTAATAAGTTACATAAAACAAATAAAATAAACAAAATAAAAAAAAATGAAATAAACAAAATAAATAATAAAAACAAAATAAATAAAATTTCAAAAATTTCAAAAATAAATAAAATAAATAAAATAAATAAAATAAATAAAATAAATAAAATAAATAAAATAGATAAAATAAATAAAATAAATAAAATAAATTCTATAAATAAAATAAATAAAATAAATAAAATAAATAAAATTTCAAAAATAAATAAAATAAATAAAATTTCAAAAATAAATAAAATAAATAAAATAAATAAAATAAATAAAATTTCAAAAATAAATAAAATAAATAAAATAAATAAAATAAATAAAATAAATAAAATAAATAAAATAGATAAAATAAATAAAATAAATAAAATAAATAAAATAAATAAAATTTCAAAAATAAATAAAATAAATAAAATTTCAAAAATAAATAAAATAAATAAAATAAATAAAATAAATAAAATAAATAAAATAAATAAAATAAATAAAATAAATAAAATAAATAAAATAAATAAAATAAATAAAATTTCAAAAATAAATAAAATAAATAAAATAAATAAAATAAATAAAATAAATAAAATAAATAAAATAAATAAAATAAATAAAATATATAAAATAAATAAAATTTCAAAAATAAATAAAATAAATAAAATTTCAAAAATAAATAAAATAAATAAAATAAATAAAATAAATAAAATAAATAAAATAAATAAAATAAATAAAATAAATAAAATAAATAAAATAAATAAAATAAATAAAATAAATAAAATAAATAAAATAAATAAAATAAATAAAATAAATAAAATAAATAAAATAAATAAAATAAATAAAATAAATAAAATAAATAAAATAAATAAAATAAATAAAATAAATAAAATAAATAATATAAATAAAATAAATAAAATAAATAAAATAAATAAAATAAATAAAATAAATAAAATAAATAAAATAAATAAAATAAATAAAATAAATAAAATATATAAAATAAATAAAATAAATTCTATAAATAAAATAAATAAAATAAATAAAATAAATAAAATAAATAAAATAAATAAAATAAATAAAATAAATAAAATAAATAAAATAAATAAAATAAATAAAATAAATAAAATAAATAAAATAAATAAAATAAATAAAATAAATAAAATAAATAAAATAAATAAAATAAATAAAATAAATAAAATAAATAAAATAAATAAAATAAATAAAATAAATAAAATAAATAAAATAAATAAAATAAATAAAATAAATAAAATAAATAAAATAAATAAAGTAAATAAAATTTCAAAAATAAATAAAATAAATAAAATAAATAAAATAAATAAAATTTCAAAAATAAATAAAATAAATAAAATTTTAAAAATAAATAAAATAAATAAAATAAATTTTATAAATAAAATAAATAAAATTTCAAAAATAAATAAAAGAAATAAAATAAATAAAATAAATAAAATAAATAAAATAAATAAAATAAATAAAATAAATAAAATAAATAAAATAAATAAAATAAATAAAATAAATAAAATTTCAAAAATAAATAAAATAAATAAAATAAATAAAATTTCAAAAATAAATAAAATAAATAAAATAAATAAAATTTCAAAAATAAATAAAATAAATAAAATAAATAAAATAAATAAAATAAATAAAATTTCAAAAATAAATAAAATAAATAAAATAAATAAAATAAATAAAATAAATAAAATTTCAAAAATAAATAAGATAAATAAAATAAATAAAATAAATAAAATAAATACAATAAATAAAATAAATAAAATTTCAAAAATTTCAAAAATAAATAAAATGAATAAATAAAATAAAGTATAAATAAATACAATTTCAAAATATATCAAATTAAGAAATTAAATCATTTATATATAAAAAAATAAATATTAATAAAGTTAATAAATTTATTAAAATAAATAAATATTATTAAAATTAATGAAGTATTTAATATAATAAGTTAAGTAAGGTAAAATAAATAAATTAAATATAATATATATAGTATAGAACTATATATAGTATAGCAGTGACTTTAAAATAAAACTATCAGTTGATTAGAGCGTAAAGCAGTAATTTCATCAGTTACCTGGCAAAGGTAGAAGTTATGTCGATGGACATGATCCGGAGTAAACTCTGGAAAACAACTGTTCCACAGTTTGCTGACCATCATTCTTTGGTTACCCAGGCAACTGCTTGCGTCGTTGGCAAAGTGATTGAAGCCCTCACAGCTATCGTGCGAAGGGTATTGGTAGGACTGGTATGCTTGTGGCTGATGCGATTGTTGCGCTGACAGATGTTGCTGTTGCTGGTGCTGATGTTGATAGTGTTGGTGTTGGTGATGTTGATTATGCTGGTGTTGTTGTTGTTGCGTTGATTGGTTGTAATGATATCGATAAGCTTCCGTTTGGCGTTGCGATGGATTGCTCCTTCTGGTTTCGTTAGTTTCACCGCTTTCACCTCCACCTCCTCCTCTTCCTTCTCTACCTTCTGATCCACCACCTGCTCCGGCTGCTCCGCCGTGCTCCGTTGGGTAATCTTGTTGTGGCGGCGTTTTGTGGCTGTTTCTGCTTTCACCGCCGCCGCTGCTGCTGCTGTAAGGCCGTACAAATTCGGGTAGATCAAGATCAAGTATTTGCGCCAGCTGTGCCTCCTCGTCGTCGTCGTCGTCGTTGAACTCCGGGTGGTGGTTGCTATTGTATTGTAAAAAGTGTACGTCCTCAAGGCTCTCACAGTCCGTTGAAAGTAACGCCGCTGGAAAACAGTCTTCCAGGAGATCGTCCTCTTCTTCGGTGGTGCTGGCAAAACCCGGTAGATAGCCGAAGTTGTCGTAGGCGTCGTAGCGCCGGTGTGGCGTTGTTTTGTAACGATAGCCTCCAGCTTGTAGATCCTCCGCTGCTTCAACTGCTGCTTTTGCCGCGGCTACTGCAGCCGTTGTATATTTCTGGAACGGGTCGACTCTAGCTGTTGCAGCTGCAACCGCACAACTATTTCTTCCACTGAAATAATAGTCGGTGGCTACGGTGGGCGCCGGTGGCGGTGGTGGCAACAAAGGTGCTGGTAACGGCTGTAAATAACCAGATGAGCTTCCTGTCGAAGGGAGTAGAGGTGCAGAGGAGGTGTCAAAGTTTATCAGCGCTGCAGCGGGATAACCGCCGCCGCTGTACCCCAGGCGATAGGGATACGGTGCACCACCGCTACTACTACTCCCGATATAGATATGAGCCGAGGTGGAGGGCAAATGGTACCAGCTGGCTAAATTGCTGCTGCCCAGACCGAAACCCAGGCCCAACCCTAGCCCCAGACCCAGCCCGGTACTGCTGCTGCTGCCGCGACTAAAATAATAACTATACTGTTGCTGCTGTTGGTGGTGCTGCTGGTGTTGTTGGTGGTGTTGAAGTGGTGCAGTGTAATCGCAATGATTACTACCAGAGAGCCAACGATTTCGCACCGGTGTGCTCAGGCGCTCGTAATATTGGCGCTGGTGATAGAGAAATTGTTGCTGCTGTTGCGCAAGCTGCTGTTGTTGCTGTTGCTGCTGCAACTCACGTTCCAACCGTTGCAGCAGCAGTTGCTGTTGAAGTTGCTGGATCTGCAATTGCTGCTGTTGTTGAGCTAACAATTGCTGCTGCACTTGCTGCTGTTGCTGTCGCTGCAGCTGCAGCTGTTCATGCGTAAGCTGTGTTTGTTGTTGTGCTACCTGCAATTGTTGCTGTTGTTGCTGCTGCTGTTGTTGTTGTTGTGCTTGTTGCTGTTGGCCACTAATTGGCTCCGGTCTAAAGTAAAACTGCGCGTAATCCAATGTGAAGGCGTTGCTATTTACTTTGCCTCGCGCCTACCACTTAACGAGTGTTGCTCTTCCTCTTGCGGTTTCTCTTCTCTTCTAATTTTGCTGTCTTCCTTATAGTTGATGTTGTTGCTTACTTTTCTGAAAGTAGAACAAGTGAATAATGCGCTATGAGTCAGGCTTACTACTTTATCAGACGTGCTACATGCAACGTGTAGTAATGCCAGCTTATTAGTACACTAATTAGACGCGCTAGTACATTAAGTATAAGCCGTGTTGCTTTCAATAGCCTTTATATCTCTTGCCCCGAGTGCAGCAAACATTGCTTCTAAAACAAACTAAGCCTCAAGAGAGTTACCCAAACCACATAGACTACCTTTCGGCTAACTAATTGAAATTTACAACATTCAAAGGACATTCAAAATATGATGAAAGCAAAAAGCAGCTAAGATATGTGTATAGAATTGTGGCTTTATGTACTTAATACGTCGCAGTTTTTAAAAGCAAAAGAAAAGTGTATCAGTTATTATATAAACATAACACATAAACACTCGACACTATATTCTTTAGTAGATTGAAACATATTTTCCAGTGTCAAGTTGTTGTTTTAATTTTGCATCTGCTGCAAAAATATTTCATTTTTATCATTCCTTTGCGTGCTCTAGACAGCATAGTATATAAATTTAACTTAACTTCTAAACTTCTTTATTTTATAATAATTATTTATATACAACGTATTCGCATATAATTGCTCAAAACAAAACATAAAATATATGCAAAAATTTTTCTGCATTATAGGTTTTGCATATAAGCGGTATATACTGTATATATATATTTATTTATTTATATATACATTTGTAGAGGATTGGTATAAATTGGATTGAATTGTTTACATATTTGTTATATGTTTACTTTATATATATATATATATATATATATATATATTTTAACAATTTTATTTAAGGAAACTTAAACAAGCCTTGACATATTAAGCGAGCATAAAACTTATACTAATTAAACAAAGTAATTACAAAAACAAATGTACTTAATGAAACTCTGTTTGTTTTTAAACATCGCATGATACAATAAAGCAGCTAATGATTAATTTGCATCAATTGGAAGCGTCGCAAATGCTGCGTAAACATCAAACATACGCCACATATTGTATGAATGGTGGTAGCAACATTGACAACGACAATGACACTGACCGCTGACAATTCCAAAGCAAAAACGAAAAGAAGAGGCAAAAACAACAACATTATCAACAGAAATAAAATCAGATCTAATGGAAACACGCGTGCGGCACTAAAGCAAATGGCGGCCAGGACTTCCGGTGCGGCCATTTTGGTTAGTTGGCCGCTTGAATAGATGTTCAGCTGCTCGGCTGGTTGGGTTGAGCTGAGGTCGTTTGCATAAAGCAGACCTGGGAAGCGTATGTATATGTAGAAGAAGATGGCGATGTATACATATATAACTATATATACATTAATTTAACTATATATAAAATAAGAGAGACAGAGAAAGAGATAGAGGGAGAGAGACGCGCGTAAAGTGAATTTTATGCATTTTAGTAGACTGTGTGTGAATGTGTACTCTGTGTGTGTATGTGTATGCTTTTTGACGTCAGCAGCAGCAGTAGTTGCTGTTGTTATTGTTATGTGGTAGCACAGGCGCTGCTTGTTGCAACATTTATACTAGTAATTTGCTGAGCATCAGCAGCACAGTAACAGGAACAGGAACAGCAGTAGCACAAAGTTTCAGGCAGCCCAAAGACTGCCTTTACTAAATTTTTTAGCATACATACACACACACATATATTTAGAAAGACGAAAACACCAAAATACACATTTAGGTATTTGTGTTACTTATGTACACACTTCGGGCCGAAACGTCGTTGCTTGGTTCTAAACTTCTATCAACCAAGTGGAAATTATTTTGCAAGCATTGTGCAGGTTGGAGCTAAGATTTTTTGTTGGTAAGTGTATTTTTTATTCGATCAAGAAATTTACACAGTATTTTCTAAGCTTAAAATGAAAGTTATTTTTCTTTGTTTTTGCTTAGGGCGGGATGAAAACGTTTTTAACTTTTTTGTTCTTCAACTTTTTCATTTAATCAGTTTTACTTAAACGAAAGAAGTACAAACTTTGCCGCACATTTCAACACAATTGTTCGCAAAAGAAATTTAAGAAACTTTCACAGCTCATAAGACACAAGCAAATTATCTTACAGGGTTCTTACAATTGATTCTTTAAGTGGAAATTTGCTTCAGAGAAGAGAGTAGACAGTATAGAGCAGAAGCAAGGCAGGAAATTGAGACCATTAAATACATCATAAATTAACTAAAGTGGTCAGTAAATGACATATACATACGCAAACAGACTTTGCTTTCACTCGCAAACAGCCACACATATATATATGTATATAAGGTGTCTTCCACCTTATGTGTGTACTATATATATGTATATATTCATATATATATATATATATATATATATATATAGTACATACATAAGGTGGAAGACACTTAAGAGCAATACAGGGCGAATGAGCGACATTTAATGAAGTCGTCTTATGTCACTATGGGTAGTGGCTATGACGATTATATAAGGCGTTTATATAGGCAAAGGAAGAGAATTATAAAAACAACAATATGAGAAATCACGTTTGCAGTCCATGACCCAGCAATAAAATAAATGCTAATTTAATTATATAAGCATGCCGAGTAGCAACATGTCTAGCTGCAGTTACTAGTATTTGAATGCTCGAATATCAGTTACAGAAACGGACACTAATAATAATAGCTATTGAATATGGTTATTGGTCTTTTCAATGATTTAAACCATAAATGAAAATATGGGGGAAAATAAATTCTCTTTTATTGGCTAATGGAAATATACAAATATTAAAACAATATAAATTCTGGTTAAACTATTATATGCTCTTTATCTAAAGATAAAACTGATTATTGATCCGTTTTTATGAATTTTTAATAAATTTCGGATCCAAATAAAATAAAGGCTATGGTTAAAGGTGAACGCAATCCCCACTAGAGTATTTCTTCCATAGAAGTATGCGCTAAGATTGGAAATGTTTGGGTTATAGTATTAAAGCTGTTTTCTGTTCATTAAGTTGTAATGAATACTGAATTTTGTGTTTTCTGATCTTATATAGTTTTCTTTATGTACTCATTTCTCGAAGCTTAATACGCACACATATGCGTAGGCATATACAAGCACAACAGAAAATGAACGCTGTCAGTTGCAGTTGGCAACGACACATTAATTATCCTTTGAAACAGGATTGCGCATTGATTTATCAATGGCGAAAAGCGCGTGAATTAATTGCCAACGACTTTTGTATCGAGTGGTAAATGAATTATGGCAGCTGCAGGCGCTGAAGTAGACGCCTGCTTCATGTCGCATAGTTCATTCCACATGCCTCAGTATCATGCCACAAAGTAGTTAAAGTTATGTAATAATGAGTACAATTAAGCGTTTCATCTACAACTCTGCATTTGATTAACTGAAATTCCGAGTCAGCAGATTCTTAACTTCTCCTTCTGACATTACTTCGACTCAATATCGCGGAAATAAGCGTAAAAATGAAACTAACAAATGAGTCTGATGTTTCCAGTGCCTGTAATTTAATTAAAAAAAACATTTTTTTGCTATGAGCTTTAGCCGAAATAAGCAACACTGTAGCAGGATATCAGCTGGAAAAGCAGAGGAAAATATTGAGTATTTGTTATTAAGTTTTATTTATTAACTTTTGATTTACTTTGAAGTATGTCAGTGATTCTTGTGGGATAGGAAAATTAATATGAAAATAAATTTTTAATTTATTGAATGCTATTCAAAATATTTAGTGAAAAAAACAAAATATTTTACTCAGTGAATTCAAATATGAAAGTTTTTGAATAAAAAAGGGATAGGAAAACTCTAAAAAAGGTTATTATAATAACCTTTAATAAATATTATATTAGAAAGTAGAAATTTAAATTAAATTTTTATCATTTATCACATACAAATGTAAGCTTAATAATACTAAAAATAAACTTGTCAATTTAAAGTTATTTAAATCCAAAAGATGAACTTTTACATACTGAATAGTTGATTTATTTATTAAAATAATAATATAGAAAGTTTATCAAATAGTTTGTTTTCAGGCAAAAGTTAACATCCGCAATAGATCCTATAATCCTTGCAACAACAATAACAACAAAAACGTCAAATTTTGGCACGTTGCATTGAAATATTGAATACCAAAATCCTTTTAGAGCTAATGTACAATTTTTATGCATGCGATGGCGCTACAATGCCTACGCAAGGACTGTTTTCCGATGAGGTGGGGAAGATGAGTGTGGGGTAGTAAATAGAGAGACCTAAAAGTGAGAGATGAGTTAGTAAAGAACGACAAAATATGAGAGAGGTAGTGCGCGAAAGAGCTAGAAAGAAAGAGAAGGCAGCACAAGAATAAGCTGCATGTCAGACACATTGACGTGTTTGTTTATATGAACAGGAAGTGTTGCGCTGCAGGCATAGTGCAAAAGCAAACATATACATTATGTATGTATATATGTGTGTGTATGCGTTGTGGAAAGAATGCAGTAAGAGGCGGAAGCTAACGGCACTGTTTGTTATGCCATATAGTCCCATACATGTTGTATTCTATATGTATACCATCCCCACACTCGCCTCAGACAAGCTCCATTGACATTTTTTGTCTAGTTGTCTGCGATGCTCGTTCGTTTTATAACAAAATGTTTGCCCACATGAAATTGTAGTTAAGCCAACATTTAATAAATAGCCCTAATGAATAAATGTGTGTTTGTGTTTCCATGTGTCTGTTAGTGTGTTTGGAAACGTGTAAAACTATTAATGAGCTACTTATAAATCCGATATTTACAGTCCACAGAGTTTCCATGAGTAAACTGCGTTTATGGTTAATCAGTTATTCGAGTCTTTTTCCAGTTTTATATTATAACCCTCGACTAGTTTCTTTTTTTGGAAATATATTTGTAGTACTAGTACACATAGCAACACATATACATTGCAATCTTACTTCATCAATTTTATAGAGTGTCTGCCTTTTGGAAGTAATTTTATATTTTGTCCACTTACCTTGATTTAAAAAGGTGCGAAATATTAGATTACTGTATTTGATATTTTTCATCTACATTACGAATTTTATAAAAATTAAAAAGAAAGATGGAAGTTCAATATAAAGAATCTCAACAGGCAGCGCTAGAGACTAAAAGCCGCGCGTTTTTGCCTACAGTGCATTTAAAACTGTGTGTAAGCATATACATTTGGCTGAGGGATTTTTTTAGTTGATACACCAACCAACACAGCGTTTTTACTTGTCTTTCTGTTCGTATATGATAATCTACTGCAAATATAATCATATATTTCATACAATCTGTGCATTCATTACAGATAACTGGGACTAAGAAATTATTTTGAATTTAAAGGACAAAAGTTTAGTTAAGTTACAGTCGGACTGTGGCTGTTCCCTGATCGAAATTGCAACGTGATGTATCCGTGTGGAAGCATCGCAAACCATCTCGAAACATCTCAGAAAATGTTTCGTTTTGTTGTTTGTGCTACATTTTATGCTAATTTCAGCTCTGTCAGTTGCATGTTGTCATATGCCAATCAGTCATGCAGTCAGTTGGTCACTCACAACGAACTACAATCAGTTATTTTTGCATGACCGCCCAGAGTATTGGGAATTGGATAAGGTTTGAACGTATAATTGACTGTGTAACAAGCACTTAAGGATATTCACTTCATGTGTCCATATATGAATGGATAAATGGATACGCATATACATATATAAGGACACATATATATGTATACAAACAATATGCAAACATTGAATACGAATAGTTCAATTCCTTATGAAATATGCATAACTGAAACTACATCAATGTGTACAAAAGTTAACAAATATTTAGTTTTACTTTATTTTACTTGTTAAACATTGTACTTGTTTTTGCTACATTATCAATTTAACTATTTTATGTAATCAGTATCAGACTAGGAGAGTCGTTTTGCCCTTGTCTACCCACACATAGCCCTATACGTATACTTATACATAGTTTAGAGTGAACTGTTAGCTATTGCGTTCGGTTTATAGCATGCTGCATTGCATAATAGGATAATATTTGGTGATTAACTTTCGTGTTTATAATTCAATATTAATGAAATTTAAAATTATACCTTATTATTGACATTTTGATTGTCAGACACATATTCTTAAATAAACTAATAAGGCATACGAAAACTAAAAATTTACATTTCGCATATCTCTCGCTCTAATTTTACCTTAGAAAGAGACATCAAGATTTTATATAGTTTACGCTTATATTGACGCAGATGCTTGTTTTTGTACCTTTTATATATTTTAGCACGCTGCACTAGTCCGCTTTTACTATTTAATGAGCAAAGAGAAAAATATGAAATTAAAATTAAACTTTGTTAAGCTCTCGCCTTATCGTTGCCTAAAGTTTGCATAAAAATTAGTAATAACTTTGTTGACTTCAGTCCAGCTTAATAATGCACTCAGTTCTCAATTATCGATTGTAGCCCTAAACTGTCCATTAGTGGTGCAACTTAATTGTGGATTAATAAATAAATGAAACAATATGCAAGCTATAAGCCTTGGTGAGTCTGGCATGGGGCTGTGGCTTCATCGAAAGTTATGAACATTGATAAATGGTCATCTTAAATTGCAATTTATATGCAAAATAGGTGGCGTCAGATGTGCAAGGCTTCGTGGGATATTGCTGGCCAGATTAAATTCATTAAAAGCCAGCCTCAAAATCCTTGAAAAAGAAAATCGCCAGTAAAAAAAAATTAAAAAAAATAGCTAGCAAAAAGACACGAAAGCGCGCCGGAATGACCGCGCTACATATTTAATATGTATAATAAAATAAAAAAATAGATGTAAGTAAAGTATAAGGAAAAAAAATTGTGCAAATTAATGTAAAATGCACGCCAACAATTTTTCACGGCTGCAACATGAAGCCCATGACAATAACAGGAGCAACAAGAATAACAGCAACAAACACAATGAAGGCGAAAAATTTATTATCAGTGTTTGCGCAGTTAAGGAATAAATTTGGAAAATCTCGGCCAAAGTGAGAACTCTGCGGAAAATACTAAAGATTATAAATTTCTCCCTCAGCGATAAAGGCATTAAAATTAATTTATAACTTGGCTCAACTAACATGCTCGGCCAATTGGCCTGTAGTTGGTAGACTGGCTTAAAGGACACGAAAATTTAAGTATACCAAAAGGTGCGTCCAAAGGAATGGCATTCATTTAAGGCAGCTATCGTTTCTCTTTTGCTCTGTCTATGTCTATGCGCGTTTATGGCACAGTTTCTTTGGCCTTACTTCACATCCCCCTTTCCTACTATCTGTAAGTGTCAGTTTGTCAGTCTGTGCATCCTTCACTTGGTCTAAACCAAACAGGCAAATGCTTTTCTGCTATCTGCTATCTGACATTTCGTTTGGTATCGTTTCGAATGTTTTGACAACTTCCGCGACACTTTTCTGCTTTTTGTATTTACCCTGATTGTAGTTTCTACAAATTTATGTATTTATGTATGTATATATTTTATGTATGTACATATTTATGTACATGTATATGTATGGGTATATATACCTCTTTTGCCACAGCCGTGTGCCTTTCAAATTCAATTTTGTCCTACTATCTTAAGGAGAGAACCTTGCTCCAGGCACTTTATCAAGTTTTTCTTTTATGCTGCTGCAGCAATATTTTGCGCCGGATCGTCTGCACACTTTGATTTACGGTATTTCTTTTCTTACAGAGCCTCACTTAACAAACTATTTGGTCTAATAATTTTTTTTCCGTGTGTATATGTATGACCCATATTCGCATACCTATGCCATAACAGCATACCTACACCATAACTTGAATATAGTATTGAAACGATACCGATTTGATAGCCCAGTATATGAGTTCTATAAGCTTCAGTTCTGAAATTGTAACGGAATTTATATACATATAGAATTGGTATTTATAGGATATCTACGTTAGAAATGTATCCAACAATTGTCATTTTGTTATTCATTCAAGTGTAAAAGATGCTGTGAGAGCAGGACAGTTTGTTTCTATTATTATCTCACTTGCAACATGTACAACAAACTCAATTCAAATAGTTTTCATATTCGCAAAGAAATCCTTGGATTGCAATCAACTGTCCATTTGACGTGAAATAATGCAATGGAAAATAAAAAATAAATATTAACATTGAATTGTATTCTGTTGGTCGTCTCTTCATCTGCTTGATTGAACGACTGTTCGACTGTTTGACTAGTCGTTACAGTCAGTCTAACATATAAGGGAAAGAAATAACAAAGCCTGCGAGTTAAAGGGATGCCACTAAGTGGCCTGTACAAGAGTATCATGATATAATATAAGTTAATTCTGTGCCAGGTACTGATGATGACTGGATGAGTTTGCAGCATTGATGGTCATGATGAACAACAGGAACAACGAACAAAAGGAAGTGTACACAGCTGGTAATGCCTATGACAGTTGACGGATTCCTGTTCATATACATGTGCTTAGTCGACATTGATTGTATATAGCATCGCACTGAAGGATAGACTCGGATGACCGCTAGCTAGTTAATGGCATACGGACCGCATTAAGTGCATAATTATGAATATTAATTTAATATGCGTGTCCTTGTTTCCTTCACATACATCCAGGCAGAATATAATGCTGCGAATTATTGCTCTGACTATCAATTGCTTCAAGGCAAAGTAAAATTAAGTTTTCTATTCAACGCTATGTTAACTTTTTGTATTAATTATTCTGCCTGTGTAATGCACCTGCTTACGTTAACAGATAAGAATAGAATGTTGCAATATTCCCTGCTGGCGAATGCAACCAGTAAATAATGAATTTAGTACATACTGCAGTGGCCTGCTCAGGAATAATTCCTCGACATATCGCAATCCCAAAAATCAATCAACTACGTTAGAACTATGAGCAGTTATGAGCACCCATTCGAAATATTCCATGTAGAGACTTACATACACATTTTTAATGCACTTCCACTGCATATGACAGACTCTTTATGCATCTTTTTGTCAGCAATTGACATTCTTGAAAAATCATATACATAAAATGTATATATATGCTTCTGTATATGATATATGTGCTCCTATATATACTAGTATATAGAAAAATAAACGAACGAAATATCAATTGTTGTGTTTGTGTGTGTGCTTTTGTTTGTCTATGTCCTGTGACCCTCATAAATCACACAAATATTGCTGTGGTTGCTGCAGCTGTAACATTATCATCATTATCCCCATCATTATTATCATCATTATTATCAACAGTAGCAGTTGCTTTTAGTTCAATTAAGCGGTTACCACAGCAACAGGGCAGTAACTGAGCATATGCTAATTTATAGGTATACGTTTGTATGTGTGTGTGTGTGCCTGTGTGTCTGTGTGTACCTGTGGTTTATGATTTATGCACATTTTCCTATGTAATATTATACGTAATTGCCGTTTCATGCAGCGTTTCCCTCATATAATGAGCAGCAAATGCAACATCTTACTTATATGGCACAAACGCAGCATCTTAGGTTCTAGCCACATCCAATTAGTGTTGATTTTTATGGTGGTAACTATTGCTTACTACACCCACATACACACACATATTCAGACACAGTAAAATAAAACAGTATGCAGGTCAAATTTTAAAGTAATAAAAGCCACGAAATTGCACCATAGAAAAGGTAACAAAAAATATTTTAAAAACTTACAACTATATAATAATTACTTTTAATTGTTTGTTATTTAATTAATATTCGATTAAAGGCTAAACAAATTGGTCTATGGCAAATACGAATAGTAGATATTTATTTGTCATGAATTCATTAATTTCATAAATATTCAATGTAAACAGCAAAAACTCTTTCATAAAGATTTCATTTCATTTTAAATTTGAATCACAGAATTTTTTATATGGAAAAAATGTAAATGCTTTTTCACTATTATTTTTCTATGAAAAGTATTACAGTGCATTGAATTTTCAGATCAAACCTCAAAGAGGAGAATGGAGAAAGGTAAAAAAACAGGGTTAAAAATATGAAAAAAACAAGAAAGAACGGCTACACCTGACTATGAAAATCCTATTGTCGTATTTTTCATTTTGCAGGGTTCAAGAGGAAAGTGCGATAACCTTAAAAAACTGGTAAGGTGTACAACAGTAAGGAACCTACATTCCAAGTTTGGTTACTTTGGCATAGAAATAGGGTTAGATTTATTCGGTGATTCTGTTCCAGAATATATATGCTATTTAGGGCCAGAGATGATTTTTTCTACATGTTATACACCTTTGCTCGTCCGACTAATCTATTAGTCCTCTTTTTCTTCTTGCATTACGCAAAGGGATTATAAATAAGAATTCAAACCACACAGGAGGTGTTGCGGGGAAGGAGGACAACTGAACATCAGTTGCACAGATGATGAGAGGCCGACAAATGTACAATATTCGTTTCAGCTGCAACTACAGTTGCTGGCGACGTTGACGCTGACAGCGAATCAATACGCAAACAGATGAAAATGCAAAAAAAAACTGAAGCCAAAACAGCAACTGCAAAAAAAAAGTGAAATAAAAAAATATATATAAACAGGAACAACACGACACAACGTGCAGAACAAGAGAACAGAACAAGACCACAAAACATAAAAGAAAACGTTAAAAGTAAGAAGTAAAAACTAAAATTATAAAAAAAACCCGAACAGAAACTTTGTGAACTGCATAGAATTTCCATGGCAAAAATATTTGCAGCGCTTAAAAGTATGCAATGAAATCTGTTTACAGAGTTTTTTGACTATTTCTTCCTATGCTTCCTGGCTGTAGCGCTACCTTACTGTTGGAGACAAAGACGTTACCACACTGACCGCAATTAAGGCAAAATGTGCAGGTGAATGTAAATGTGAGGTAGCTCGGTAATAGAGAATTGAAATGAGAATGTTGCTTTGCTGAGCAGTCACAAAAGCCAAGCCCGAAACCAGAGCTTTTTGACATTTCAGCAAAAAATACAACACAAGAAGTTGACTATCCAAAAAAAAACCAAGTAACGTCTTTTGCGTGGTTGTAACCGGAAATTCAAAAGGAAACGAGAGACTAGGCGAAGAGTTGTGCTTAGATTTGTGGCATTGTAAGAGGAGAAAGAAAGTTTTTTAGTTTCTCGTAGCTTAAATGTATAGCCATTACTTTCATTAAGACAAATCTCTTGTACCAAATGAACACATTATAAAATATTAGAAATTCATCATATATTCTTCATAATCTCTTATGTAAATTACTTTAAATGTGTCTTGTAAATGAATTCAATATAAATTATTTATATTAAAGCTATAAGCAATGTTTTCAAAGTAAGTATTTAAAACATTTTAATTTTAATTTTTAATGAGTTCTTTCTAGCATCTTTATTATTTTAATAATATATAAAGAATATTTTTTTCAGAATATGCTTTAAATTAATAAATATTAAATGTTCAGTACCTTTAATATTTTCTAGGCAAAGATTAAAGTCGCTTCCAAGGATCAAAATAAACATAAGCAGATTAGACTGCACAGTAGTTCTCTTATTAAAAAGCGAACAAATAAGAAAATGATGTTTGAATATTAAAATAATAAATCTTTTCTTTGATATTTAAAAAAAATATTGAATTAATATTATTGTAGTATAAAATTATTGCGACTCACAAGTTGTGGTAACTAAATCAGCTGTTGGCCTATTTCATGTACTCCTTACTTTTGTTATTCTTGTGGGCTATAATTAAGGTGCGTTTAAGTTTCTGAGCTATGTTTTAAATGTGCTTTGGCTGTTCGCGAAGTCTCGTCTCAACAATATACCTGCGCAGTTTGTAGTTGAGGTCGTTGGGGATATTGAACGGGGCTATTGACATGCCAACATGGTAATTGTCGTTGGAGTTTAAAGTGTTTTGCAGGACCTTAAGTAAATACTCTTCAGCTTCTGGTCACAGTTAACAAGTACTCAAGTGATTCTGGTGCCTGCACTTAATGGGAAACATCAATAATGATATTAAAGCTCAACCTTATGCACAGCGAGCACTATAAGTGCTTGTGCGGAAAGACTTGGTCGTCATTGGTCGTCCTTGTTCAATGAAAGGACACTAAAAATCCTGTATGGATGATTTCATGAATGATGAAAGTAAAAAAGGAAGATGCATGCCGAAATGATAGTCCACAGACACACATAGAGAGATAGAAATGTGTTGCAACTTGGTTTGAATGCTAGCTGTACCACAACAAAAACAAATTTGATGACTGCCACATGTGGGTACATATTCTATGACTGAGAGCAAAAAATTATATACCCTATACAAAATATATGCATGTAAGGATTGCTTAGCTTGGAAGTTCATGAAGCGATTGTAAAGTAGCTGTTATATTTAAGAGCATAACTCTTATCACTCAAAAACAGTTTTTAGATTATAAAAGGAAATTGGCTGGTGGTTAAGTGAATGCCTATTGGGTCTTAAATAACATACGTCGTGTTATAAGACTTGTGTGAACTTTTCAAGGAGAGATTTAAAAGCATGCAAATGAGCCAACGACAGAATTCAGTAATGCTTGCACTTTACGGTTGATATGTGAAAGGCCAGGATATGGGCTAGGAAATAGATTCTGATGCCAACTGTCAGCGTCTTGTCATTGCTGCTGATGTTCTTTGCTTCTGCTTTATTTTTATTGGACCCAGAAATTTCCTATGCCATGTCAAATGCCCTAATACCCGCATATACATAGAATGGCAAAAGCATCTAGCAATTGGGCTGAAACGAGTTAACAGTAACCTTGCTTTAGAAAAGTTTTTGCTGGCGCTGTCATAAAAAAGCTTCTTCTTCTGGCACACAATTGGCAAATATTTATACTCTCATTTTGGTTGCTATTGCTATTGCGAGCAGCGTCGAAAGTGTATTTTAAGTGCTATTGCCTGCTTTGTGTTGGCCAATACAAAGCAACCTTCAATTATGGCTCTTACATACACATGCGCACAAAAATGCATACATTAGGGCACCAGTGGGTTGTGAGGAAGAAGAAGAAGTTTATGTCAATATCTCCAATCTGTGATCTAGGGTCAAACACTAACCCATTCACATACACATATGCACACTTGGTCATCGCAGTGGGCGTAATGACAGCCCCTGAAGCAGTTACTGACCACCTACGCGGAAAAGCCGCAGTACCTATCAGCTATCTAATTGGAACTAAATCAATAATGCTCAAAGAAGGCATGATACTGTAGGATCTATTAGCGGATATGTTAAACATCACAATAGATATATGGTAACGGAGATGGTCACAAATATACAATAGCAGCTGGACGATGTGCATTATTCCTGTCGTGACAGCTTCTTATTTACTTAACACAAATATAGTTGCAACTTGAATGCTTTGAAGTATATCTTTATAGATTGCATCATGTGGATAGTCCGTTCTGCAAACACTGTGTCCTGACCATCCCAGACGAAGGGCTATATCTTATAATTGAAAGATATTTCATAGTCACTGTTCCATATCCATATTCTGCATCACTCGAACGCAACCGCATTCAAAATTCAGAATATAGAAGATATTTTAGATGTATCTTCCATGCCAGTCTCCCCCGCGAATTCATACCTAGCGGTTTAGTACCTCGGTTGGGAACGGAAAGTAGGGTTACGTTCAGTGGCTGGAAGTTCAATACTCAGGCTTTTAATGTTTCACTCCTATACAACAAAGAAAACCTACATACAAATACACATAAACATACACATACACATAAATATACACATAGATATGCACATACAAGCACTTCATATCACGGCATATCTTTTGTGCTGATGACACTTGTCAAAGCTAACTCTCGCATATCTGAGGCACAGTGGAATTCTATGTATATATATATGAGGTTGACAGTTATTATCATTATAACCAATTAAACACAAAATAATTATATATAAGCTTAATTTAAATTAGAGTATAGAGAATATATACAAGCTTTACTTGAACTATTTTACAGACTTATATGAGTGTTCCATGATCTTCCGACGAGGATATTTTGGGATTAAATTAAAGTTAGCCTTCTGCAATTAAGCTAGTATCAAACAGTGTGTTGTTACTCTTTGAGACAAGCTTAACATAGAAAAGCAAATATGTTCAAGTATATATAACCTAGGGTAAATAATACATATTCCCATTCGAGACACTATTGACAGATTCGATCCACTGTCATTTAAGGGTTTCTATAAAGTACGAATAGGTATAGAATCATGCGAGTGTGTGTGTTTATTTTTGTGTAGCTGTGCAGTTGGTTGAGCAGCTGCTGGTTACATACACAAACACTTACAGACACACAGAAAAGGAAAGGCTTCTAGCTGTCATAAACTAGGATTAGAGGTATGTTGCATAAGCTTATTCGTTCCATTGTTGTTGCTGCCATTGTTATGTGTGTGTATGTGTTTTGAGGGAGTCTGTGTGTATGTGGATGGATGCTCATTGAATTTTTAAACATTCTCTTGTTTTGGGTATTGTGGGTGTGGTGGGTGTATCGAGTGTTATGAGTGTTTTGGAGGCTTTGTCGGCACAAGTTGTCGATAATTACTTTTTGGTTGGTCTTTGTCGGTGCTGTTGTCGGAGCTGTGGCAGGCACTTGTAATTGATGCGTGTGCAACATTTGTATAGAGAAATTGAGGCAAACTTATCTTGTAACTGTTATTGTTTTTAAATGACTTTATCTACTCCTCTACAACTACACAACTGACAAGGGCAACAATAAAAATGTTTTGTCACTATTCCATGAAAAGACAGCACAATTGATGGTAATCAAAAATTTTTGAAATATTTTGAAGCTTTCAAAATTTGTAGTAAATTTAAATTAGAACGAAAAGTTTTTCTTTTCGCAAATTAAACAAGATTCGCTAAGAAACTTACACATACGCCACAGGGGCAAACAGGACATGTGTGAGATGGTGAGAGGGTGTGCATAAGAGAAAACGCCACTCGCATAATCAATGCACACAGGACAACGGAGTAAGTCGGAAGGACTCGGTAATAGTTTGACTTGCTGCTTCATTAAATTTAATTTATAAACTTGCCATAAGCACTAAATCACCCAAAACTTGAACGACTGGAGCCACTGGGATTGGTTCTATGGTGTAAGATGTTGGGTGTTTGCTGCACAGCGCTCGGACTTTGGTCGGTAGACTACAGACTCCGCTATTACGATGCGCTAAGGAGCAGAAGAAGAGAAAATGAATAAAATGGTAGCCAGTGTGCAAAATGGTTGGCCATAAACATCATGGCTATAGCGCAAGTTGTTGGCCATAATTTGCAAAGTATAAAAGAGTATAAGCAGTTGCAGCCAAAGCCGCAGCAAAAACACAACAGCAAATAACCAAACATGCCCATAAAATCCAACTACCAAGAAGAAAGGACGACAAGGAAAATACCAAAATATAAATTTCTAAGAAAATATATACTTAATGCAAATTAAATTCTCTTCTTTATAATTTGCACACTTTTTATCCAATAAATACAATAAAGTAAAATATTCTTTACAAACATTCATTTAAATATTCTAGACCTGGAGAATATAGAAGATTTCTGTATGATCTGAATATTTACTTGATTCTATTCTACGAATAAGGATATATGTTTACAGGTCAATGTCAAGGAAAAGTTTTACTCTTAAAAGAAAAGGGAAATTGTATCAAAATATCAAGTCGCAGCTTGACTTACATACACTGGCATTCATATAAAAACTCCAATATATATAAATATATATATATATTTATATATATATATATATATATATATGTGGAGAGAACAAGAATTCTATAGCTGTAGCTGTCGGTCGCCATGTTGTTAGTTAACCTTTTTGCCGTCAAGCATTTCCGTTTTTGGCGCTCAAATGTATGCCACACTTTTGTGTCTGTCAGAAGTGCTTGTGTTGCATGTATGGGTGACAGCGATGGCATACGATTTGGCTCTTGTTGCTTTTGCTGTTGCTTTTGCTGTTGCTGTCAGTGCGTCTTAAAAGCACAATGACAATTTATACGGCCACGCCCAACAACAACGCCCTACTCCACTCGACTCCTTGTGGTATTAAATGTTTGGGCTGTGCGTTTGACGCGTGTGTCAAGTGATTTTTATGCGTGTTGACTTTTAGCACACTTCACTTGTGTTGCCACCTAAATGTGTACAAGACGTTACGTTTACACATATTCATTGTCTATGTGGTGATTGTATATATTGTGTGTGTTAACTTGGTCTTTTAATTAAGTTGCTGCAATGCGGTTTGTCTGGCGACAGTTTGGCTGCCAAGATAAAGCTGCAAGTTTTTTTCTTCCTTTTTAAGTTCCGTGGCCAAAATCTGACGCACCAATCTTGGCAAGCACACGCACGCATACATATGCATACAGTAACACACACACACACACGAGTTCACACTAAGATGAAATGTGTTTTCTGGTGCATGGTCTTAAGCGCTTGCCAAAATGCAATGTGGCCATCGCATGTAAAAATAATATGCATGGTAGCATGTCTTATCGTGTGTCTGTGTGTCGTCTTTGTATATATGTGTTTGTGCTATGTGTGAGTAGCTTGCGCTTTTGCATGTTAATGTAAACATCTCTCATTGCTGCAAGCGCACAACGTGTTGGTGTCCTATCTGTGAATACCCATGCTCAAAGTTCTTTGCGTCCTTTCTCTTTCTCTTTTTATCATAACATGCATGTATATGCAGTCTTGTGTATGTGTGTGTGTGTGTGTGTTTTGTTGGCCCCCAGCAGTAACGTTGGGGCAATCATTTGAACTGTGCTTAAACTTTTGCCTCCTAACCGACATAAACCGAATACCAACAATTTTGGTGTACCACCATGTAGCACATGGGCACGTGACTAAATACCTATATATATATAAGATAAATATATACACATGTATAGATATATAATCTATAAATATAGATGATGTTAGAAATATAATATGCTGCAGGCATTAGATAAAAAATCAGTTTAGAAGTTTTTAGCCCCTTTGCCTTTTTGTAAAAAAGAAGCAAAGCGGAGCTATTGGAAAGTTGCAAAATCCAAAAGTATGTAACACATAGAAATAATCATCGGAGAACCCATAAAGTATATATATTCTGAATCAGGACGACAAGACGAGTTCATCTAGCCCTGTCCGTCTGTCTGTCTGTCTGTCCGTCCGTCCGTCCGTATGAACGCCTGTTTCTCAGAGACTATAAGAGCTAGAGCAACCAAATTTAAAACCTAGATTTATGATTTTCGTACGCTGTACAAGTTTGTTTTTTATTTTTGAATTTCCTCCCCTGCCCCCGCAAATCGAAAAAAACGATTATTAAGCACAATTTTCAACCGATCAAATTTATTTTTGCCACACATCATAATTAGACCGCTCTTGATCCATGTTGTGAATCTGGGTAAGATTGATCAAAATCTCGGAAGTTATAAATCATCAAAAGTTGTGTTATGGGCCCCGGGGGGGTATAGTAGTGCGCGCAAAATAAGAGCTAGAGCAACGAAATTTGGAACGTAGATTTTTTATGTTCGTACGCTATACGAGTTTGTTTAAGATTTTCGAATTTCCTTCCCTGACCCCCGCAATTTGAAAAAATCGATTATAAGGTACAATTTTTAACCGATCAAATTTGTTTTTCGCACACATATTAAGATATCTACGTTGTGAATTTCGTTAAAATTTAACAATAAACACGAAAGTTATACAACATTAAGTACCGCGCTATGGAGCGTGGGGGGCTAAAAGGTGCGCGCAATGGCTAAGTACGTGCAGAACTGTGTGTATGTATGAGTATGTGTGTGTATGGCTGTATATGTAGGCAAAAGGGGCTCTCGTAGTCGGGTACACTCGACTACAATTTTCTTACTTGTTTGTAATGTTAACTTAGTTTGAGTCGTCAGATCAGAATCTTATTTTCCTGCACATATTTGTACAACCTGCTAAGATATATATATATATCTATATATAATGATTTTAATTTATCGACTCCTAACCATATTTTAAAGCATCTAGCTCATCACCAAGGTGCATTTATCTATATAAACCCTGTATGTAATCCGCTAACAAAAGTAGCCCAAATGTGCAGAATTTTAACTGTAATTGAAACTCACGACGACTGTCATAACCAGAAACATGACCATTACGTAGGGCTAGGGTTAAACATTGCTTATTTGGCTATGAGTTTGGAATGCATTGATGCGATCTTGCGATGAGTTGGGGGGCTATAAGTGAATGACGATACCTTGACAGTTATGGCAATAAGCTACTTTGGCCTGGTTGCAGTTGCTGGCTGGCGCCATCTAACGACAGCTATTTGAATTATGTTAAGTGGCTAGGCCGACGCCTGTGGGCGCCGTCTATTTGTGTGTGTGTGTATCTGTGTAGGTGCAGTGTGTCTGAAATTTATTTATTTGCTAGTAATAACGGTGCAAAATGCGCCTGCAAGTAAGCAATGGCAGATGACAAAGACGCTTGACCTTAGGCATGAGCGCCTCGCAACGAAAGCCTCGAGACACTTCTGCCCATGCAGGAGCAGAATAAAACGAAGAAAGCGTCGAGAGGTTTTTCCATGGATGGTATATCCTGCGTGGTGGGCGTTGGTCGGTGGTTGGTGGGATGTGGGATGTGAGAGGTAAGAAGTAAGCGGAGTGAATGTTTTTCAGTGGGCAAAAAAAAACAAAAAAACAAGCAACGTTAAAGTGACACACTCAAATGATGACACGCCCCCCACTTCGTTGAGGCTCGTGTTCATAATGATGTGCCTGTTTGTGCCAGGCGACCTCTACATTCACATTCACATTCACATACACATACACATACACATACACATCCAGCTCCATCTACTACCACCTACATCTTCGTTCGTTGCTTTCGTCCTATGTCCTTTTTCGCAAAAGCAGCAATTTTCAATGTTGTGCGCGGAACTGTTGACAAAGTTTGCCTCAAGGCAAACAACTGCTGCATGGAATAAGTATATGTACGGCGAATGGCGAGTATGATGAAGAGAGAGGGAAATGGGGGATGCAGACTAAAGAAGAAGCATCTTAGTTTCAAGGCATTCGTCCCTATAAGTTGACTACATAAAAATGAAATTACACAAGAAATTAAATTAGCGCAAATAAGTGCGCAAAAAAATTTTGGCAATAAAAAATGCGACAGCGACAATGTTGTGACAGTTAAGCGGACAAGCAGACACATTGCCAAGAAATGGACAGAGAGAAAAACAATGAGCCGTACAGAAAGAGAGAGAGAGAGAGCGAGAGAGAGAGAGACAGAGAATGAAAGGGGAACAGTAAGAGAATGAGAAAAAGCAAACACTTGTTCAAGCAAAACAATAAATTAAATTCAAATAAGCCGCACACAACAAGGACATAGGCAAATGCAGGCGCGAAAGTAAAGGAGGAAAACTGAAAGCAATAGGCGACCCTCAAAGGCCATAGAGTGAGGCTTAGGTATGGACTTAAGACCAAACTACTCAAAAGCCAGCACTCAGACCCCAAAGGACCAAAGAGCCCTCATGAGAAACAAACAAGTGCAGGGTTGCCACAGGACAAGTAAATGCAGCTCTGACGCTCTGACACATTGCAAAAATTAAGTCCTATGTAGAATGTTACAGTTACAGGCATGTCACGTGCTAGACAATAAAAAGACAGCATACACTTGCATGGATGACTGTAAGATACCCTGTAATGAAACAGGTGGCAACTACATAAGTTCTTATTAAGAGTTCTAAAATTTTCTATTATGAGTTCAATTATTATTGTTATTTTAGCAATGTGAACATGTTATAAGTATGCTAAAGAATTATTATATACCCAATAACAAATGTGTGTACAGGGTATAATCGTAAACACAATTATCTTTATTCACCTGACCCAGAAACAATGGTAGCCAGCCACAAGAGCATCCAAAAATAACCAAAACATAAAAACAAAATTTACCTGCTCTTCTCCATCTTTCACTTTCCCCTTCAGCTTCTCTTCAGCCTTATCTTTGTTAGTACTCTGCCTCTGGTTCATTTCATATTTATAAGCTGACAATTGATTATTTTTTTGGGAAATTATTTGCAATGCCAAAAACAGCTTTTCCAACCAAAATAACAACAAAACAAATTGCGATTGTGTTGTATATTTTCGGTGTATATCTGCGTGTGTGTGTGTGTGTATATATAAGAGATAAAATGATGGCAATCTGGGGAAATCTGCGGGTGGATTTGATGCATAGCACTGTGCCCCGCCAACAGATGAAATGCGACACAGAAATCCAATACGCAACTCAAATGATTATTTGCCCGAGAGCAATCAAGTCTTTAAGCCCAACCTGGTCAAAAGGTTATCAAAGCACTTGCTACCAATTTGACTGGAGCAATTTAAATTTAAATTTTTTCCACTAACTTCTGTAGTTACTGGTACCACTATGCATACGTTTAGCTCAAATTTTGTTGATCCCTTTTGCATTTATTTTCTTTTATTAATTTCAACTTTTGTCAGCAAATAGATCATAGCTAAGTTCCAATCTCTTCATACGGTTACATCGCAACAATTAATCATATATATATTTATAATATACTCTTTCAGAATTAACTATTGGTTCTAGATTGAAATCGTGCATAATTACATAGTATATGTATAAGAATCCTTCGATCTCTTAGATCCCCAATATTTCATAGCATTTAAGATCCTTTACATTCTTCATCCAATCTGAGTTATTCGCCAAATTGTATTAAAATTGATAGCTTTATCTTTTTTTTAAATTTTTACTGTTTCCATTTATCGATAACTGTCACTGCTTGTTCTTGCACGGTCTTTACTCTCACTAACGGTTAAATTTTGTTCCATCAAATTTGTCAAATGAATTTCAATGTCTATTTGTGGCAGATGCCGCATACCTTAGGGTACATACACAACACACACTACCAACCAATATACACGCACACACACGCACACACACGCACATATAGCTACAGGCAGCTGGCAGCGCTGGTGCGGAACTTTTTGAGGTCTGGCAATGTCAATTAAAAATGCAATTTAAAAAGCAACTGCCAGTGGCAGCAAGAGAAGCGAAAAGGAAAATAGCATACGGAATAAGAAGTTTATAGTAAGGGGAATAACGGTAATTGTTTCGTGAAATAAAATCAAGAACTATATAGCTACATCTCTCTTATGTTTGCACAAATGCTAGTATATATACCATATATATATATATATATATATATATATATGTATATATATATATATGCTGCTGCAGCTGCAGTCGTTACGCACATAAATTCTGCACAGAGCTGCAACTCACATGTGTGACATGCCCCAAACATCTTATCTCCTGTATTCTATTCTCCCTATTCTATTGTGGCATAGTTGTACGCTTCGTCGCATGTTTGCAAAACAATTTAACAAGAATTGACACAAATTGTCCGTAGAGCAACAAAACTACGCTGACTTTCACGCCGAACATTGAGTGCCGCCGGGTGAACGAGGATCGTATACAAATGGGAGCGAATGAATGGTTACAGCTTAGTGAAGCAACTGTGGCATATGGCCTTTCCCTGAAAATTGTGCTTGTTTTATATCCTTGTCAACAAAAAAGAAAAATAAAAATAAAACAAAAATGAAAAAAAATGCTATAAATATATATACTATATAAAAATAACTCAGAGAAACATGATAAAATATTACTCAAAAATTTAAACACTTAAAAAGATTTGTTGCCAGCGAACCAGAACACAAAAAGCTCAAGCGGAAAATAATAAAACAAAACATGCATATATATATATATATATATATAAATATAAATGTGTATATATAACACAAATCACAAGCGGAAAAATTAAATAAAATGCTTAAAAACAATTCTCTGTGAGAATTGTACAGCGCATGAAAAATTCTGCGGTTTTAGCAACAGTAAAATAAAATATAAAAAAATATATTTTATTACATTTAGTTTGTTGCAGTTAGAAACAGTTAAAATACTTTTACTGTTATTAAAAACGATATAAAAAGGACGTATCGATTACTTGTACAAATCAACAATTAGAGAGAGCTTCGATAATCACTGCTGTTTAATACTATTAATCAGGGTTTAATTAAGGTTTTAGTCCTAGGACAAATGTGCAGCTCACAAGCAAATATTAACAGCAATTTGTAAATAGAGCAAAGAGATTAATTAAACACAAAATCATCAATAAGCCATCCATCGATCTCTTTAACTGGACCTGGTATTTCACAACGTCCACGCGCATGAAGTACATACGCCTATTTGTATGCTAGTTTTATTGGGAGTATAATAATTGAGAGGTGCACACGTATAGCTTTGTCTGTTTGATTTGTAGTTGTTGTGAACTTCTTGAACATGAATTGAGGGCAACTATAATATGCATAGTATAGTATATATAGCATGTTGTTGCTTAAGTTGTTGCATTTCAAATATGCAGCAACTTAAACAATGTGCCACATTTACGTAAATCGCTCAAAACTTGAGTAATTCATAGCTTTCATCAAGCTGCATAAAATATTAATGAAATTAAGAAAAGAAACTTGCAAGCACTAAATATATTTTGACAATATATCACTCAGCTACTCAGTCAGTCATTCATTTATACATTGAGTCAGTCAGCGAGTAAATCACACAGTTGGCCAGATTATGATAAGAGGGCAACGCTTTAACACGCACACAAAGTACAAACAGAATTAAGCAACACTCAGACCACAACACAAAGCACAACACAAACTTATAAAAAAGAGAAGGCATAATTCAGAGAAAGCATTTCCTTAGACTCTCCCAGTCTTTAGCCTCTGCTCAGCTCCTCAACATATTCTATGCCGAAATGTTTTGTATACAGATTGGGAGGAAGGTGCGAATATGCAGATAAATTGAAATTGAAACAAAATGTAAACGAATATTGTGTGGAATTTTGAATGAATTCTCAATGCGGCTATCAATGCTCGTAGTGGAGCGCACAAAATGCTGCCTAAATTGCTGAGCGCGACGTCGGGTGTACGGGCGGATGTGGCGTATACGCAATCAATCATGAACGAATTCAATTTCGAGCGCAACCCAATGTCCTTCAACGTTGTACAGACTCTGTCTCTGTACACAAGTCTGTAAGCATATATTTGTGTGTGTGTGTGTGTGTGTGTGTGTGTGTGTGTGTGTGTGTATGTATATAGAGAGGGAGAGAGTGTGTTTGTGTGTGAGTAGAAACGCTATAAAGACTGACAAAACAAGGACTTCCTCAATGAACATCTATTGCGTAGTTCACATTTGGCTCTTGGAGCCCCGCTACTCTTCCCCTGCCACTGTTCCTGCCCCTTTTGCCTAGGTAATCACTAAGAGTACAGGCATATCTTGACATCGTCTGTTTGTCTATTGACGTCTGTTGCGCACAAGTAATGCTCATTAAAATTGACAAGGCATGCGGAAAATGTGTAAATAGAAATTATAAGCAAAGCACGCATAATAATAATAACAGTTACAACAAACACACGGAGAAAGGTCAAAACACAAAACATCAATAAATGCATCCTAGAATCAAAATAAGTCTAGCTACTTGGCTTAAATGAACAGTTTAATAACAACAATATATATATCAAATATTAGATATATTAACTATATATTTTGATATCGTTTGCAGGGTATCAATGTGTCTGCTATAGTCCAATGTTTTATTGATATATTTTTATTCCATAAAGAGAATTAAGTAGAATTTGGTTGCCTATCTTTTTCCATTCTTCTCGTTTATCTTTTGAATTACTTTTTATTGTATTTCCTTTTCTCGAACTTTTCCTATTATGGCTTATTCTTTGATTTAATCCCCTTTTCGATATTGGCGATGGTTTACTGTAGCACGTTACAGACATACATACACAAAACACACACACACTCACACACACACACACACACATATGCAAGCATAGATAATAAATGAATTGGTTTTTAATTACTTGTGTTTTCAATAAAAATAAAATTTAAGCCCTGTGATTGATGGTCTAGTCGGTCCTTGTGGCTTGCCTTTGATTTGAGTTTATAGAAAGGTTCTCACTGTGGATTACATTTAAGCCAACTTTCTTTCAATTACAGTCAATTACGTAATAACATACTTTGGCCAAGATATACTAATTGAAAAGAAATTAAATTGGTTACATGCAAATTGGTTCCTACTGCTACCAATTTACTTGGCTATATGGCTTTAATCTATATATTATATTTTGCTTCACATATATAATACTGAGATATGAGCCTGTTAGCACTTGGCTCATACGGTATATAGGCAAAAGCTGCTAAGCATCATAATGAGGTAAGGAAGTAAATTTGTTGCAGACTATATAAAATTAGTATAGATAATAACCAACATTCTCTTACTCAGTTTTTGAGGCTGTTTTAAAGGGCAACTGGCTTGTACGTAGCTCTTAGCCCAGTTCGCTGTAATTTTGGCCGCCTTTTTCACACCTATTTGGCAATTAATTTGGGGCAGCACTTGCGCTGGCAAACTGGCAGTTGGCCCAACGACAGGCCATAAAATCAATGCCACATGTTAAATACCGTGGGAAAAATTCAAATACAAATATACCTACGATACGCTCGCACACACACACACACACACACACACACATAAACACATATACACATATACACATACATAAATAAATATACATACACAGTGAAACTGACAAGCTGGCAAATTTGCAGAGCGCAATACATAATGAACAATGTTGTTGTTGTTGTTGCTGATGTTTTTGGTGTTGTTGTTGCTGTTGCTATTGTTATCGTTATTGTTGCTGTTGCTGTTGTTTTTGCTGTTGGGTCATAAAAATGGCGAAAATACTTGAAGCACACACAAAAGCCAACGGCACTGACAAAAAAGTCAAGTTTGTTGTTGCTGTTGCTGTTGCTGTTGTTGTTACTGTTACCTCCTGTCGCCTTGCGCTGTAAAGTATGCAATATTTATATTGTATAAAACGTGTGCAAGACATTACAACAACATAGCACATATAACGATGCTCAACCCAAAGATACCCTTTAATAACTACTAAAAGCTAAGCAAGTTCTTTTTAAGTTACATAATAGAGTTGCCAGATTTCAAGTTCTGTCTGTAGCTGTATTAGCTTTGGTTAATTATATATCAGGACCTTAGTAAGGACTAAGCAGATTACTAAGTCTGTAACATAAACACCTCAGTTGAGCAGCTTACAAATTGCGTGATATAATAATAATGGCGACGGCACAAAAGCAAAAAAAAGGAGCAGCCATTAAAAGCGGAAAAGCAATTGAGCTGCGAAAAGAGTGCTCCTGCCTGAAGGATAAGTGCACATAAATACAACAATATTCGGCTTGAGCTGCGGGACAAAATCATTTGTGATTCTGATTTGGTCAGAATATCTTTTGACGTTCGACTTAGTTAAAGCATAAAGACGTCTGGCTAATTGCACTGTTTACGATGTACCTAAACTGATGTACAGCTGGCAATGTCATACATCAATTCTAAATTTAAATTAACAAAATAAGTAAAATTTATTCATAATCTTATTTTTAATTATAAAGCAAAGTTTCCAGTTTGTAGTTTAAGAGTTTAATCAATATTTTAGTGTGATTATCAATTGTTTAACTGTCTGTTTTAAACTATTTTAAATTATTTTGATTTTATTCGGGAAGTTTAGTGACCTCTAAAAAAATGTCAGGCTCCATTTGCTTATGTTATTTTAATGAACTTCGCCACAATATTTCGATGTTAATTAGCTATAGCCCAAGGTAAGGAGAAAATTAACCAAAAATATTTAACATAATTATATTTTAAATTCCACACCAGCGCGATTACATATATATAATATAACAACAACAACTATTGAATAATAATAGATTTCCTTTGTTGTTTTACTCTCTTACGGCTGGTTGGATATTAGTTGTATATTCAAGCGAATCACGAATCGATTCACATATTTCAAGTTCATAAAAAAATAACAACAAAAACCTTATTTATCTCTATACTAACTACGAACCACTTAACCATGTAATTACATATTAAATTTTGACTGCTGTTCAATGTATAGAATGGCTATAAAATTTCATATAATTTTCATTAATTTTAATATTTGAACTGAAAGTGATAAAGCCCAGGAGCAACTTTGGAAAGCTTCCAAAAATTTCAATGAAAACTTTTTACAAAGAATAATAGAGGAGTTATAAATGGAATAAAAACAATAGTTACTAGTTTAAGTTAAACAATAATTAGATTGGAACTGGTTATAACTAATCATAGTTAGAAAAGTGCAAAATTAGTTTCTTCTTATTAGCCTCTTTGCCTTTTTGTAAAAAAGAAGCAAAGCGGAGCTATTGGAAATGTGCAAAATCGAAAAGTATGTAACACATAGAAATAATCATCGGAGACCCCATAAAGTATATATATTCTGAATCAGGACGACAAGACGAGTTGATCTAGTCCTGTCCGTCTGTCCGTCTGTATGAACGCCTGTTTCTCAGAGACTATAAGAGTTAGAGCAACCAAACTTAAAATCTAGATTCGTTACGTTCGTAGGTTATACGAGTTTGTTTTTGATTTTTGAATTTCCTCCCCTGACCCCCGCAATTCGAAAAAGACGATTATTAAGCACAATTTTCAACCGATCGAATTTTATTTTGGCACACATTATAACTAGATAATTTTTGACCTATGTTGTGAATCTGGGTAGGATTGATTATAAAACTTGGAAGTTATACAGCATCAAAAGTTGTGTTATGGGGCCCGAGGGGTAAGCTAGGCCAACGAAATTTGGAATCTAGATTTGCTATACAAGTTTCTTTTAGATTTACGAATTTCCTCCCCTGACCCCCGCAATTCGAAATAATCGATTATAAGACACAATTTTCAACCGATCAAATTTCTTTTTGGCGCTCATATTAATTAGACTATTCCTAATCTACGTTGTGAATTTCGTTAAGATTGAACAATAAACACGGAAGTTAAAGAACATTAAGTATCGAGCTATAGTGCGTGAGGGTCTAAAAGGCGCGCTGTGTTCAAAATTCAATCGATAATTAAAGAAATTATATGTTAAGTCATTCTGTGGTTAATTTTTCATTTAATTTAATTATTTAACAGAATATGTAATGGAAAACTCTGATCTCTTCTACAGAGGATGCTCCGCATAAAAAATGAACCTTTACACTCAAATACTTCTATACTTCGCAAGGCAGTACAAATACAACTGAGTTAGCCATTATACCAATTACCAACTGTAGACTCTATATTCATTATGTTTAAGTAATTTTAAGATCATGTATATAAAAATCTTTAGAAGACTTTTACCATTAATTTGCTTGTGGGCAAAATGCCAGGAAATTTCTTCCTCAAATAAAACTGATGATAAGCTCAATTATTAGTTATATAATTCATTTGATGGAGTTAAGCTAATTATTTTATTTACTTAATAAAAATGAGAAGAATTTGGCATTTTTTGCTTGTTGCTTGATGCTTCTCTCTTATAATCATAATTTGATAAATGCCACAAAAAATAGATGTTTATTAGCTATTCTTTATGGAGAGCATAAAAATGTACATTTTTATATGGGCTAACGAGTCTTTTCTTATATTATTAACTGATATGAGTCTTATACGCATATTCATACTAGTGTTCATATTCGTATTTGTAACTGTAATAAATGATCAATTCAATTGGTAAAATTTTTTGCACCATTTATGGTTGAGACCCCCCAAATTGTTTTCCCATCATTTGATTGCCATTTTGCCATTTATCAATATCAACAGAGGCATAAAAGTAATTTAATTTGGACAACAGTTACACATTGCGTGTGTGGAGGGGGATGGAGGGGGGGGGGAAGAGGTGAAGTTTAATTGAATCAATTAAATCAGGGGCTGCTGGTTCATCTTCATTCAAATCAGGCCAATTATGCACGATAAAAGATAAAATTTATGTTGACAGCTCAAAAGGGTTTCAGTTCCTATTGTTGTTGTTGTTTCATGTTGTTGTTTCATGTTGTTGTTGTTGTTATTGTTCCTCTTAGAGTAGATCATTGTCAATATGATTGATCCAAAGATCGCCAGATATGTACTTGTTTTATCTAAAGGTGCATGCCACATGGGAATGCCTCAACTAAGCAACGGCTGATCGATCGTTAAACATACGAGCATTTTCAGTATTTGGTAAAGTCGCGGGTGCCGTTAGATCAATTAAATTGACCGTACACAGATGTTGCAGACACACACAAGACACACACACACCACTGTAGTACCGGTCTGATGATGGTTTGCGTGGGAGCCACTACAAATAGTGCAGCCCCTTAATGCTGCTTCTCCCCCTTTCGAATGAAAGTACCGCGTAATTGATGCGTGTGTCGCGTGTGTGTGTCATCTGTGGCATGTGTCGTTTGTTGTGTGTAGTTTGATATTTCTTATGTCTCCCATTAAAGGTCAGCACGATGTCAATGAATTGATAGTGTCTAGTGGGTAGTTGCTAGTTTATATATCTGGCTAAAATGTGATAGATCTGTAGATGTTGTTACTAACCGTTAGTTTAGGCCTTGATTTAGTTACCGCATTGGCCAAATAAAGTCAGTTCATATGCGGCAGTGGACGTGCATTTTTATTTATGTTGACGCAATTTACCCACAAGGGAATAAGGTGAAGGTGAACGCAGGCGCATATCGCGGATTTGAGATTCAAGGACATGGACTTACGCATATATACCGCATACAAACGTATACAACGTACACACGCAGCTAGTGGCCATAGCAGAAATAGTTGCAACAGCCACAGAAAAAAGAAAAAAATCCCTCGAAAATATGCAGCAAAAAATGTTATAGTTACGCCCACGTAGCTCTTAAAAGAGTGTGTGTGTGTGTGTGTGTCTGTGGAGGGGGGGGGGGGGGGGGGGGGGGGGTTACCGGAAGGATGTGAAATTTTAATTTCATTACATTGCATTTTCATCACATTCTACTAATTTGTTTTGGTTTTCTCTCTTTGAAGCCCAGCTTCTAAGCTAACCACGTGTATGGGCGGGTTCATATGGATGTGTATGTGTATGTGTATGTGTGCGAGGGTGAGTGTGAGTGTGAGTGTGAGTATGTGTACTATACATTTGTATATGTTTGTTGAGATTTTAAGCACTTTTAAGTTATTTTTGTTTTCGGCGATTCGCTGGCTGACAACTGTGTCCACATTAAAATGCATTAGGCGTGGCAAGTGTTGCATGAATGATAAATGTGGCAACAACACAACAAGAACACAGGGTTTGGGACACAAATCTGCTTAAATGCGTCTTTAAATGAATTTTGTATAGAGAATGGGAATATTTAATGGATAAAAACACGAGTTATACTAATGGAAAATTCTTCCTTATCTGCGCTGACTTTTCCTTGAAAATCGATAAAAATTGAATCCTTACAAATTACTTTAAATAATCTTCATAATCTAATTAGCGTTTATTGTTATTTGTTTCCCTTATTCTTGCAACAAATGTTCGTTCCCAAATTCAGAATATTCCCAGACAAAATTTCAATTCCAACAATGTCCATTTTCCGATTTTCCTTTTGTATCCACTTTAGTCTAAGTAATTTATATATAGCTTTAATCAGCTAGCAGCATTTATGCCACTTAATAACCATTCCACATAGTTACAACAGCTAAGGATCCTTTTACTAACGGAAAAGCTCTGGTTAACTTTATAAACTTCTTCCCCTAAAATGATGTTACAGTTAAGTAACGCAACTTGAAGGAACATTCCTTGGAACTTATGTGTTTTTTCTTGAATTTCAAGCAAAGGACATTCAGATTTTAGGATCTGCATAGCAATTAGAGAATTCTGTGGATAGATTAGAAAGACCTTGGTATTTAGTTTGGCAGCGCATTCCAAAATACCAGAGCGCCCTTTGAACCTTAATTGAACTACTGCAGCTCGGGGCTACTTATGGCTTATAGCCGAAACTTTCTAATAGTTGAAATTAATTTTTAATTTTATACAGGCGACGTGGAATTTTGTTGTTTAGTTGCTGGCAGTTGGTCAGGTGCCAAATTTGTAATAAAACGAAGAGAATAAAATGTAGAAAATGGGGAAACCGAGAAGAGGAAAAAGAAACACAACATAACCTGGCACTTGGTAATTATGCGTTTATCTGTGCTTTCTTTTCTCTTCAGTTCCTGCTACTAAATGTACCCTATTTTATGTTGGGTTATTTGGTGCCGGCTCGCATAGCAGTCCTGTCCTGTCCCGTGCTGTCGCAGGACTAATTTCATTTAACATGCAAAACTCGCAATTTCAGCCAGCTGCAGGAAATTTTAGGGTAATTCATTCGATTGTTTTACTAACAAGCCAAAGCGAATAAGAGCACAAAAAATAGAATGAAATACGTAAGCAAGGCAATAAAAATCCAAAATCATGCAACACAGGGATAAACGTAATTTTAAAACACAAATTTCATTAAAAGTTTCTGGAGACTGGCAGTTGTTGGTCGAAATCTGACTTCGTCTTGCAATAGTATGGAGTCATCTGGCCTGGACTTAGCTTGGTAACTATGCAGGTAGCCCACATGTCCTGGACATCCCTGTGAGCAGTCATGCGTGTTCTGGGATCGGAAAGCAGGCAATGGAAACGCCTAAGGCCAATAATTGCTTCTTATGAAGTTTTGCCGATTCTGCCTCTGCCTATTTTTGGTAGTATGCATCCGGTGTAGATACCAATCTTATGCCACACGCGACTATCAAAGACGTGGCAACGACTCCAAATTGATTGAAGGCGAAATTTGAAGCAAGAGGCTCGTATGAATGAAATTAAAAATCAACAACTTCATCTCTAGGCTATTGCTGTTCTTGAGTATAAGATACAGGAAATGAAATTGAAAATGGAAATAAGATTGGAATTGGGTTTGATTTTGGGTTTGGGTTTGGGTTGGGGTTTGGGGGCGCAATTGAAACAAAATGATAAAGTGAAATAGAAGAATTCAGGAACTGCACATACTAAGCATTTAGTTCACATTGTTGGGTGCACATGCCCCTGACATTTAACGACAATAGCAACAATAACGACATCAATGATTACAGTAACAACAACAGCAGTAAGCCAATGTCATTGCTGTGACTGTGACTGTGGCTGTAGCTGCGGCTGTGGCTGTGGCTGTGGCTGTGGCCGTGCTGTTTGCCGATTGGTTGCTGCAGTTAAAGGGGAAATTTGTTGTCGTTGTTGGGGACATTCGTGAAACATTTACGGGACTCTGGGATTTGATTTGATTTAGCTAAAGAAACGAAATGCAACTCGTACTTTACTTACCTTTTGATACTACATTTGTAGGATCTCAAAATTGTTTATATATTCGTATATTCGTATGTGTGTGCGTGTGTGTGTGTATTAACTTAGTCTGAACATAAACAAAAACACTTTTCTTTGCATTTGTTAATTTTGCCTGTGTTATTGTTATTATAACCGTTATTGCTGATGTTGCTGCTGCTGTGGCTATTATTGCACATATTTCAAAAATGTTACCAAGAAACTAGTTTTTCTTTTTCTCCCGCACTTTTTATAAAACACAGTGCACTCTGTTGTATCCTGCTTGAACTGTATCTGGAACTCCTTTTTACCAATTTATTTCCAACAGTTTAAACAGTTTGTGCGAGTTTCACTCGATGTTTTTCAGCTCGTCGTGTCTAGCGCTTGCAGAGTCTGTCGCCCAACTAAACAGTCGCTGGCGCTGTCAAGCGCTCAAAGCCTAAATTGCAAAAAAAGAAGCAAAACGGTAATAAGAAAAGGCCTCTCTCTAGGTATGCATGTGTGTGTTTGTGAGAAAGTACTTTTCGTGACAGGAGTGCATATGACCCAAAGAAGTACCACCAGAAGCAGCAAAAACGAATGGCAACCACGTGAACATAAAACGACGACAAACATGCATCAGCTGAGTTAGACAGAGAGAGAGAGATAGAGAGAGAGAGAGACACAAAATTACTCACAGTATAGGTATAGCTCTCTCTGATATATAACGTTACACTCAAAGCTTAAAGTCTCAGTGTTTTTTCCCTAACTACTCTCTCTCTCTCTTTCTCTCTCTCTCTCTCCCTGTGTTGTGTGAGGTGCTGGGCTTTTGTCTGCGTGAGTCACCGTCATCTGATGTTAGTTGTGTGTGGCTCAGGCGTCCCTTATTATTGTTTTTGTTGTGCTTCTTTTGTTGTTGTCTTGCAAAAAGCCGGTTTGAATTAGCCACATTTGTATTGGAAGCATTTACAGGAGCTCAACCAAGAAACAAGTGAGAGTGAAAAGGATGAGAGACAGCGGGGGAATAGTAGGACGAAACAGAGAGTTGCTGTAAGGAAAGTATAACAGTTGCTTGATAATACATTTCTGAAACAATTAAGATGTTAACATTTCTATAAAACAATTAGAAAGAAACCCAAAGATGTTATCTATAAATTAATAACAATTGTTTGCTAATTCCGTTTATACTATTTATTTTTGTAAGATAATAGATCATAGTCTATTTATGAAGTTCATCAAGAACTTTCGATTCCTGCAGAAAGCAAGTGTATAGCAACCTGCTTACCACTTCCGAACTGACCCTAACTACTTCAAAAGATTTCTCTGGAGCATCCTTAATAGCATCTTAGGCCAGCGCAGACACCGCGGCGTCTACTCTCAGAGAGGCCTGAAGATGTTACTCTGTTTTTTGGCTAGAGAAGCTACAAACACTAGACAAAACGACGCCATTCGTGTCCTGACACACCACACACCCATTGATGAAGAAAGCACACGCACTACCTGCCTCAATGTTCGTGCCAATTAAAAAGCTCTTTAAAGTTTCGCTCACAGCTTTCTGCTAAAGTTTAATTCACACTTTCTGTTAAGCTTTTTCATCTACCTCTAAGCACAGTGGAGAATTTAAAAATTTTAAAGTAAACAATAAAACTTATATATATATATAATCGGCTTGGAATGTTTCGCTTCAGGTCTTGTTAGACATTTGTGCCCGCTTCAGTGTCAAGCTAATCCCACACACACACACACACCCACACACAAACACATTTAATAACTTTTTTTGTAACTCTCTTCATCTCATTTAAAGAAAACTTTCATACAAATTATATCCGAATTTACAGTCAATTCGAAATTATATTTGGTAATCGTGTTGTTCGTGCCATTGTACACAGCTCAAAACTTAAGGAGCTTTTATAGTCTGGCAACCTAGGCATGTGAACTGTCTCTGGTTACACCACCCGTTGGGCTGAAGGTCGTTGCTTAATATTTCATTATTGTTTTTGCTGTTGTTAGTTGTGATGCTGCGTGCCATAGCATCATTCGGAAGATGCAGTCTGAAATATTAGAGAAAGCTAAAGCTGGCCTGTGCTTTTCGCAAAATATTTCCAAAGAGATAGCAACCTTGACAGCATCCCGTGAGGCGTCTGTGTTGTGGATTGTTGCAACGTTGTAAACAAAAAGATAAGAAAGAAGCTCTCCCTTGTTTCTATTGTTTGTATTGCCTGTCGCTTCAGTAACTCTCTCAGATTGAGACAGTAAAAGTGAAAGTAACTACCCTTTGTTCTGCTGTGGAACCTTTCACTTTCATGTGGCCTCCTACCAGGGTACTTTCAGCCCTTAACGCTCCTTTCACTTAAAAACTAAATTACTATAGAAAAAATAGAAGTAAGTTCATTGGTAAAACAATTAAACTCATTGTGTACAATTAAAGTTTAGTTTTATTATTGATAATAGCACCATGTAGTTCTATATAATACTATGATTGCATTTTTCTTCTTATTTAGAATCATAAATATATAAGTATATGAAATATATTTAATATTATATAAATAGCAAATCATCAAATCTGTCAGCAGAAAACGTCAACTAGTTCCATATACATCATAATTTTATCAAGTTGTTAATAACAGTTTTATATGCAAGAATACAAATAAAACGATTTTATTTAAATTTATTAACGAATATTTTATATCTGTAATGCTTTTTGGATCATGTCGGCACTAAGCAGTGCATTATAACGCCATCTGCCGGTTACGTTTACAGCTGCAAGTATTAAGCGCACATTTTCGACAGCATTACGAATATTTTGGTTTGGAACTTCGCTTAATGTAATAGGCATAAAACTTTTAGCTGTATAATTATATATCTTATTATCGATAAATTTGTTATTTAAGATAACAATTCCATTATTATATTATTTTTAAAGAAATATATTGCTGCCTTATATATATATATAAATAAGGCCTTGTATCATTATATTAAACATTGAATATTTAATATAGCTAAAGCACATCATAAGGAATATGAACTAAATACAAGCATAGCTGAGATTCATAATTATGAGTTATTCTTTTATTCATAAGCAGTCACAGATCACATTCCACATACAACTACATACTGAAAGTTAAGGTTGAATCAGAAAATTTACAGTATCAAAACGGAAAGCTGAACGCACTCATTTATAATGATTTGGAGTTTGGCAAATGTGATATTTTGTTGCCAATTGGCAACTATTTTAATTAGAAGCACACAGACTACCAGTGCACACATACACTTACACACACTACAAAGTAGTCACATTGATGTAAAGAATTTTATATGTATGTGTAATGATTGTTCATACATAAAACAAACGGCATGTCGCAGTTGTCGAAAATTTTCATTGCCAATTGTGCAAACAGTCAAATGTTCCAACAAGTGTCTGACAATTTTGGAATATTGGGCTGATGGCAAAGCAGCCAGCAGGAAAAAACGGGTTTTCAAGCAGAAAATTGCACAAGTACCGCCAAGGAGAGGAGGGCATTCTCTCAAAGAAACTGACAGGAAGACTAACAAATTTCACTACTTGCTTCCCACCTACAAACAGCTCTAATTTACTTTTGTTTGTTAATTGTGGAAATCATACAGTACCCAAGTGTAGGAAGAGAGACGAACATGAAAGATGCATCAAGTACATCATGCAGGACACTCCTCCTCTCCTTTTAATGTGTCTACTGAAGCATTTATACCTAGCTACACAATCAATAAGAACTCATATAGTGAAAGTTGTAGTCATACCTGCAACTTTTGTATAAACATCCAACTCTGTTAATTAGTTCAAATTGAGTTGGTAGACTCTATAAATAACTCTGAAATAGCTTGGAACAGGAAATAAATAAAGACAAAAGGTCAGATCTTATTTGTATATTGTGCACCACTTTTCCTATCTAGAGTTGAATTCAGTTAATAATATTTTACACTCTTTGGAATGCCAACATTATACGTAGTTCGTATCAGTTGTCAATAATTATTATTAAATTGAAATATAAAATGAATGTAAGCTATGTGTTTCTGCCTGTCAAATGGGCTTTACGAGTTAATATTGTAAATTGTGAAATTTTTCTGGTTATATTGGTATATATATATATGTATATATATATAAATGTTTGTGCGAGTATATCATATGCACATATTCTGCATTTAATGCGCTTACTGCCAGAGGCAAAACCAAACATTGATGTAATGCTATGCGTTATTCAATTAATTATTATATAAATATATAAACTCCACAGAAAGAAGAGTACTTATAAATTGTTAAAATGAAGAACTGTTTTATACGCAATCCTACACGTATATGCATATACGTTAATGAAATTAATTTTATGCACTTATCGCAAATGAAAACAAGTTATTAAATAAGTTAAAAAGATAACTTATTCAGGTAACACCCTGTGTTTTGGCCAGTCTGATGCATTTTATTCACTTGATCATTAATCGTTGGAATGCCAGAAGGATATTTGTATAAGAATTTCATTTTTACAAATTCCCATATTAATTGATTTGATATGTAATTTTTACCTTTTTTTTATCATTTATAATCACCTATAGGTTTTTTATTTTTATTATATTTTAATTAATGAAATCGCTTATAACTTTTTTTTTGAATTTTGTGTGGGCCTACAGGGTATACAGAAGAGCAACAACATAATATTAAATATAAAATTCACAGCATTTTCATTTAATTTTTTATATTTGCGTATTTGCATTTAAATCATGTTTATAGCAGTTAATTAAATTTTATAGCTAATGGCTAAATGTCAAAATAATTAAAATGTGCGTTACTACATTAAACTTATCGTCTGCATGGCCAGATAACACTTCAATATTGTAATATATATAACATATATTGTATACATACATCTATTATAGTATGGGTTAAACGCCTGAATCATAAAGAAGAGAAACATTCAATGCATAATTGACAGGTGGTTACCAAATGTCATCACCGGATAAGGTGAAAAGCTGCTTAATGACAAATTTAATATCTATAAATGAGAGTTGCGATATGAATACTTTTACAATCCAATAGTCATATAGCAAAAGTAATGTGAATACATTTCGTTAGTATTTTAAATATTAATTACTTAAAGTAATTTAATTTGTAATTTATATTAATTGAATGTATAATTATATATGAATTTTATGCGGCGACAATAAACCCTTTTAATGTGAAATACATTGACCATTATCTGTGAGTATTTGTAAAAGGTATTAAACAATACGTGCTACAATTTAATTTTCAAAAAACAATTATTTAAGCTCTCTAATTACGCGACGAGAAGCATTTCAATCTCTATAGGCAAATGCTTAATGAAGCGCCTAAATTTGTGCAACAAAATACAAACGCAATTTATTATTAATAGCAATCGTCAAAATGGGATGAATGGAGAATTTTAAACATTTTGCAATTAGCCGCTTGGAATGACGAATATAAAATGTACACAAATTGTATATAGCTGCACTATTATATACTCTACAAAAATATATAAATGGTAATAAACATTTTACCTCTTTGTGAAATTTTATTTGTTTTTTTTTCAATGAGCATTAAAGTATAACAGAAGTTAAAGAAGACAAATTGGCAGCCCTGCGAAGGGTTTAATATCGTTCAGCTTTCGGTTGTTATCGATAGTAGCTTAGTCGTCATCGGCAGCAGATCAGCTATATCATTTAATTTAAACATTTTAAATATAAACATTATTAATATATACAGAATAAACTGTTCTTAAAATATGATAATAGCATACTAACTTTATTTTAAACTTTGATTAGTTTCTACCATTTCCACCAATTTTTCAAATTAAATATGTTTCGTAGTAAAGTAAATTATTTTTTAATATTTTATGGTATTTATTTCATCTGTTTTTACCTTTGTAGTTTCTTCGTTTCTTCGAAAATATTAAACTTTTTAGCTTGTATCATAGTATAGTGTATAATTAGTTTAGATGCATGCAGAAGAGTAAAATAATAAATTAAAATCTAATTAAATTAGTTGGATGACAGTTGACAATTGACAAAGTGGACACATGGTTAAATGAATGAATAAATGAGTGAATGAATGGATAACAGTTTACAGCTAACAGCCACAGCTAATAGTTAAGAGGGAAAGGTAAGGCAATTGCAATTGCATGCAAAATCACGCACAGGCCAACGATAAACGCATCACGCGTCAATGAAGCCGCATAAACAATTTAATAATCGAATAAAAGCTTTGTAAACACATACATACATACATAGTGTTACGCTCTTTCTCTACCTCTGTGTTATATACACAAGCCTTCATAGTTGAGAGAATCATATGTGAGTTTGCATAAGTTATTTCATATAAATGCATTTTATGCATCAGTTCGATTAATTAACGGGCTCTTCTATAGTTAGTTCCGGCTGAGCTTAGAACACGCTTTTCCTTCTCATCCAACTGCAGTTGAATCAATACCAATGCTTCCAGAGTATATGAGTAGAAGTATCTCCAGGCTAACATTCAAGAAGCACTTCTACTCAACATTTATGCTAGTCTCATTAGCATAGCAATATTGATTTTCTGGTTAACCATCAATCAACAAAACGCCATATACAAAATGAGATTGCTATGCAATTGAGGCTTCAAACCGCAGAACACGTCATGCTCGAAAACCTTAAAGCGTCTGCTTTGTATGCAACAATTTATGTGTATACCCACACTCATAAGCATAGCAACACACACACACACATACACAATCACACATTATAAATGCACATCTAGCATACCGAAGCATATATTACATAGCATTCACCATATGCATATTGCATCCTGTTCCTGGCTCCTGCTTTGAGCTCTCTTTGTCTCTGGCTCTAGCTCTGTCTCTCTCTCTGTCTTTTGTCCACAACAATTCACCCACAATTGGGCGGTTACTTGGAACGTTGTCTTTGCGTGGTCATTTGGCTTAGATAAACAATTACGGTCACAGAGCCAAGTGAATATAGCAAGACGACAAGAACAATTAACAATTGCGCAAACGGCACTAATTAGCTATTAAAGAGGATATACTCGTAAATTCATATGAACTTTATCAGCATTTAATTAAGTTATGTCTATTAGGACATCACTCGACTTTCTTCTAACGATTAATGCGCGCTGATTCTTTATCTTTCTGTTAAAAGAATTCAAAATGTCTTTTTGTTTTCAATGGCAATTAGTGTTTATTCAATCGATTTAACCCGGCTGAAAATAGTTCTGAGAGCCACAAATACAGTTTATTACATGACATTGCTTAACATACGCATTTCCTATAAGGGAATAAACTTAGAGTCAGCTTCATATAATATAAACAAACTTACATTTAATTTGTTTTTAAGTTATTAAGTAAGACAGGTTTAAGTATCAGTTATATCTTTGTTAACGAAGGACTTTACATATATTAATTTAATTTATTAAAAACCGACTAAACAACTTTAATAAACATTTTTTAGTCGAGATGCAAAAATCTGATAGATGAGTTGACCTTGCTAACAGATGCTTAACCAAGCTGTTACCTGGTAGCCATGAATCCTTTTTATCATGCCATTCTATTCTTTTGTTTTCATTTTCATTTTACTCTTTGTACAACTTTTGATACCAGCTATACACAGTGTGTCAAAGAAGATAAACCAGAGGGGCAACCAAAGAGTATACTGAATGCGCTCAATACTAAATAGAGCAAGTCACAGTTGCACGCAGCACGTTTCTTATGTCACGCCCATAGTAGAACCCGGAGTGCAACGCCCACAGACATGAGGCAATCAAGCCATTGCCTGGGCTGCATTCGTTGACTGACTTCCGCTCTATTTGCTGCGACAAAGTAATAGGAAAATTTCATACTTCCGCAAATCTTTGTTAAAGCCGCACACAATGCGCTGATCCAGCTCAGCCCCAAAGTCTCTATTGCATCCATTTCTATGCCACATACCACACCCCTAAAGCCAAAACTTCCTAACGCCCAAGCAGTTGTTGCTTGTCGCATATTTTTGTGCGCACTCAATTATACGCTGAAATGAAGCTGCTCATTCAGTGCCGCCCCTGGCCAGAACCTACCACATACCCATGACTTGGCCAAACCCCTTCTTTCCCACTTCACCTTCAGCCAACTGGTTTAACTGTTTGCTTTGTTGGCATTTCATTAAAGTGCAATCCCCGAGTATAGCATATTTTGTTGTCACTATTTGCTAGTTTGTTCTGTTCCCGCGTTGTTTTTGCTAGCGATACCCCATACCCGATACCACAATAGTATTCAGCTTTGTTGTTATCCTTCCACAAAGCTCTGCGTCTGCATTGTGTCTACCCGACACTACGAAATGACCCTGCAGCTACACTATTTCGGGTCCTTCTTGTGACTATTTTGTGCAACTTCAGCACAAATGTAAATCAGTTATTGATAGTCTAAATAATGAAACATTTGCATAGACTCTGCTTCAGGAGCCACAAATCCCATTTGTTTAAGCCATCACATGCTTGTACTTTGCATTGATCTCTACCAATTCACTGACCCTAAAACATTTAATCTATTTTTTTTTTAAACTTAAAGTTGCATTTACCTTTAAGTTTCATATCGAAATTCAAATGTCTATTAACATTCAAATTACGTTTCTCAGAGAAATCAGTGAATCTTATACTTTCAGGTGAAAGGATTTATCTAATCCCATCTTCAATATTATGGAAGCTGGTTATAATATTCATCTTATTATAAAAAAATCTGTTTGGATATAATGAACATATAATGCAACTGCAACTGTACTGAACTGGACAATATGAGTCAACTAACAAAGGGAGTTGGGTACGTATGCAGCTGTTGGGTAAGTGAAAGGAACGGTAAACAAGGTAACGGCAAAATCACAGATAAAAATTTAAGCAAACGCATCTGTCAAAAAGTGAAAGTCTGGCCCTGCTTCCACATAATGTAGACGCTCTGCCTGTTCAAGGTTGTGTGGCCCAGAATAAGTCTGGGATATATCAAGCAGAAGTCCTAGTGGGTAACCTTCCACTCCACATGAAACAATAGTCATAGTATTGCATAGTAGTGCACTACGTCCGTCTTATAAATGTATATGCACAATCCGCTCAAAAACAAAATATGTAGCATACTTTGAGGGGTAACTTTTTGAATCATTCGATTCATATGTGTGAGTGTGAAAATAGCGAGTACATGGAATATTTTAGCTATGCAAATACTCTGCTACCTTCTTTAGATTTCCACGTTTATCTTTTCTAATGTTTGTTATATCCTGACTGGTCCTGTTTTTGCCAACTGTCTTAAATGTTGCTTTCTTATGCAACCACATTATACATACAATAATTATTCTTTCTCTCCTCACTTTTCTCTTCACCTTTCACTCTCTGCATTAAATGTTAAAAACAAGGTTTGAAATACACTACGATGCCTTGTTCCTTTCGTATCTAAGTTTGTTTTAAGTTTAATTTAATTTTAAACTTATAGATATTAAGATTTTTGGTTTTCATAATCTTTTTTCGCCCTATGCAACCCAAAAAGAGCATGAATAGACACAATTTACAACTGATGAATATTTATATGGACAAATTTAAATCTAAATTTAATTTTATATTTTTAAATTTAATTTGAATTTTATTTTACTTTTATATGCAACATTTTAAAAAAATTTAATTTATTTTGTTTTAATTTGTACCACAATTTTTGGTCGACTGCTCATAGTTAACATTAAATAAATAAATTGCTTATTAAATAAATACATTTTTAAGAAATAGAAAATTACTTATGTATTATTTAAATATTAAAAACAAAATTTTCATATTGGTTGCTTTATACCAGGAAACATAGAAATGTCTTTTATTCATAAGCTGACAGCTTGCCAACTATATTTTTGATTCCCAGCTATAACTGCGAGAGTATAAGCGTTATGATTGGAATTAAAGCCATGAATGTAGTTCAAAGCGTGCCAACTACTGCCCATTGACGTTTGACCAGGCATCCGCGGGAAACACCTGATTGCATGCATGCAGCTAAAACTGCAATTGGCAACTGCAATTGGCACTCAAGAGAAACTGAATGAAAAGCAGAAACTGAAACTAAACTAAAGTGTGCAGATTCGACTCTTTTGGCCGCGTGTGTAATTAGTTTTTAGCGTGTTGTTATGCAATTTCAGAAAATTTCTTATTTAATGCGACCGCGAGTGCACTGGAGTGGTTTAGGGTTGCCAAAAGCGTTGCACCTAATTGCAGCAATCATATTTTGTTTGCCCAAAGTGCTGCGAGTTGGCGCGAATCGGGATCTAGGGGATGGTTTGTTCAATTGGAAGTAGTAGGCGTGTCGAAGCTATAGGCATGCAATCAAGCTATTGCTATCAGTGTCATGTTGTTATTTTCACCACGTTACACCACATTGACACTCACATACATACGCACACCCAGCCTAAAACATAAAGCAGACCGCTTGAGCTACGCATATCTATCAATTTCAAAGCAATTGCCGTTAGTGTGCAACTCGTGTTTGGCAGCTGTCGAAAGAATGCACACCCAAAAACAGTCTCAAACGTATATATTTTTAAGACCAAACTTGCGTCTGTAGGTCAATGACAGAATTCAGTCTACACAGTTGATTGATGTACATGTTTTGCAGATCATTTGCTCTCAATATAAACCAACTATTAATAAGTATGGCTAGCACTTGTACGTTATGCATAGCTTACCATACATATGCCTGATTGATTTTCTCACAAAACACATACTAAAACAACTCCCAATTGTGGCCTAACATATTTATAATAGGCCAACTTAATACACATAAAATAAGAAAAGACTAATTTTGATTATTGTACTACTATAGTTTAATGTTTTAAATGTTTGGTAATAACACGATTTGTTCTATTTATTAACCCTTAATAGCGCAGTGATTCCGATCTGCATCATAACGCTTAGAAGCCATTATTGGTAAAATGTAAAAAATATAATTTATTGTTCTTTACAAATTAAAAAAAAATGCTGGTCTCTCTAAATTATGCCAAAGAACTCAAAAATAATTACTTTTCCCGTGACTTTTGTAAATTCTGAAAACTTGAAAAGTATTGAAAAACAATTGTTTAATTAAAACTATTAGAAATTATAAACAGATATATATTCTATTCTTTATTTATTTTCGAACTTTGGTAGTTAGTCCATTAGAACCTGAGAAAATCAACAACTTAGCTTTGATGCAGATCTTTTCACATAAAAAGTTATTAAAATCGGAGTTGTTGCTTAAAGGATTTATTTATAATCTCACAGTTTATAGTTTTAAAGCGCGACTGATTCTTTACCCTTCTACACAGCGATTGATTATTACAGCTAATGTTACATCTAATGAGAGCTTAAGAACTACTCCAGTTAACAAGTTAGACGATCGGAAGAGAGTTGGTTTGAGATCGGTCACCGCTACATTATTTATAAAACAAACTTTTTAATAATACAAAAAATTCACTTTAATAATGAAAGAGTCACAAGATTTATAAAAATGTTTAATGTTTGATTAGTTACTTCTGTTGCATTATGTAGACATTTTTAGTACAGGGTGTTCACAAAACAACTTAACTTGTGGTTGCCAACTTTAAACAGAAAGTATTAATTTATACCTTTATGCAAAATATGATAAAATTGCCGTATTACTTTAATTGAACTCTTGTTTTTATTCGGGGAATAGCATTGTTTTCCACAAAACAAAACAAACATATAAATAAATTAATATATATTTTTAATATATATAAAACAATGGCAAATAGCTGCTAGCAATTATTGCAATTTCATTTACATTTTCGCGATAATATTTGAAAAGTTTTTAACTGCTTTTTATGCAGTTTTTTATTTCCTTTTCTGAGTATTAAAACACTTTTGGCTGCCAAAGTTGAAAACAAACGCTAACAAACTTGCATTAACAATAAAAATAAAATGTGTATCTTTTGGATAGAAAATGAACGACTAAAACATAATTTTTAAGAAAGAACTATAGCAAATTCCAATCCTTTTCTGATCAGCCAAGAAAATAGTATGCAAAATTTATGCTCCTAATTTTAAAACGTAGTTTGATAATATAGTATTAAAATAATAATTTAAAAGATATATAATTTCTATTACACCTATTATACATATTTAGTTTTATTATTCTACTGCTGTTAACTGTCTAGCAGCTAAAACGAAAAGTTGCAAACTATTTAAACACGTACATAGATACAATATGGAGTTGTGGCTGTTATTGCTGTTGCTGTTAATGCTGTTGTAGCTGCTACTATTGAAGTGGCATTTTACTTAAGCCAACGCGCTCTTAATTTAAGTTACGCAGCCTTTTAATCAACAAACTGTTGTAGCTGCAACACAGCTGCGACGGACACGCCTCCGCAGCCCCCATATACCCACAACTCAACCTTTTATGCAAACGTTACATCAAATTGCCAATTTTGCCATATCGACAGTTTTGTGAGCAATCAATTTCGATGCAAATGCACTTGTACTTGACGACTAAATGAATGAGGCCAGGCTGCGGCCGTTGAAACGTGGCGTATGAGTAATGTTGCAGCCAGTAGACAGCACGCAGCAAGAATCAAGCACCAGACTACCGCATATCGATGAAGGCAATGGCAAACAGAGACAAAAGCTGACAGCTCGCATTATCATCATCATCATCATCATCATTTGCAATAACAATAACAACAGTCCGTTAACGACCAAGTGTTTCCCACAATGAAATATATCGCAGCCAGCTGATTTTGTATGTCTCGCAAGTTCTTTACCTCAGATTTAAT
>JBAMBS010001008.1:0-166259 GCA_037044455.1 Zygothrica quintamaculata | reverse complement strand
CCTAAACAAACTCGAATAAACGTACAGAGACCTGAGTACAGTTTAGGTACTTCCTCAACGTTTGTGCACACTAGAAAAAAATCAAATTTGGATAAAACTTAGTATATTTTGTACACTTTAATATAGCGCTTAAGTTGCTAAATCTTTTATGCTATATAGTCATATACATATATATATATATATATATATATAGGGTAATATCTTTACAACTCTTATCAGCCTTAAAGGTGTCTAAAAAACCTAATAGGTCATGTACCTCTCAACTGTATAGCTAAGCTTAATATCAAAAGATCGAAAATATATATTATATATTATATTTTTTGACTTATTAAACAAAATTTTATTTATTTTCATTCACAAAATATGCACGCAATGTGAAATATGCAACTCAACTGTACCTAATTTCTTACTTACCTTCTTAGCTAATAAAATATTAAAAAGTTCTTAGCTATATCAGATATATATACTTAGTCATTCAGTTGAACTATATTCCAGATTTTTTTATTATGACATTACCATTATTTTACCCTACTCAACTGTACCAAGTTTTAGAAATTAAAATACCCTTTACATACCATATAAAAGTCACTTTAACATGTGTTCCCAGTTTTCTATTGTATATTATAGTCGTTTATTTGTTACTATAAACAATTTCGTTAATCAATTTTTTATTTGATGAAATTTTTAATCGATTCATTTTGTTCTTTTTTTTTATTTTATTTTGATTTTGTGTTTTCGTTTTGTTTTCTTTTAACATTCGCCTTGTGGAACGATCAGCTCTTGAATTAAGTCTGAATAATCGAATAATCATTTGTTTATTTTTTCTTTTCTTTTTCTGTTGCACCGAACTTGGTTTAATAAAAGATAATGGGAAATGATTGGCATTGCTTTAATTTTCATATCTGATTAAAGCATATATATATATATATATATATATATGTATATTGTTATTTTTTTCTACTACTTTTACCGTTGTTTTTTTTATTTTGTTTTGTTTTTGTTTTGCTTTTGGGATTTCTCTTCATTTTGCAATTTAGAGTCTTGTTTTTTTCTCTCTCTTCTTTTGTGCAGCAGAAGATGAACCCGATAAATCTTTAATTAGCTATAGCTACTTATGCACTTATATATGTATATTAGATATATATATATACTACACATATATATATATAATATCTGAGCTACTATTACTTAAGTGAGCTTACTTTAAGATATAAATTTAATTCATGTATTTGCTCGACTTGTTTATTATCAAATGAGTTCATTTTGAGTTGTTGCTATTGTTGTTGTTGTTGTTATTGTCTTGTTTTTTTTTTATGGCATTACCATTAGGCAGTTGTGGTTTTTGTTGTTGCTTTTATTTGTTGTCTGCAGTTGTGTAGCTAATGTGGCATCATCTTGTCATGGTCTTCGCCTTCTGATCTCAATTTCGTTTTACAAATTGATTTATGCAAATTTAATGCTCCTCTCAGCTCTTTCAACTTTACTTTTACTTCAATCTTTCGTGCATTTTTCTTTCTATCTCTCTCGCCAGTGTCTTTCTCTGTCTCTTTTTTGATAGCTTTTTGTTAATTTTTCTGTGTATGTGTGTGTGTTTCTTTAGCGAGTCACTGACACGCAGCGTATAAGCAAACGAGTTAATCATCAAATTATAATTACCTTATAGACATATTATAGACATGTCCACCCTCGCATGCCAAGGTGTATAACACCTATAAATGAGGCACACCTGTCCACTACAGCACTCCATTTGAATGTAAAACAACAAATATTCAATACTCTACACCTGCTCAAACCATTCACAAGTATATACAATAATCAGTACGTGACTGATGTGATCGATTGATAAGAATTAAAAGTTTGCATTGTATGCGACTTTGGCATACCCTTTAATACTGTTATACATTCTAACTATACCCAGTATTTCTGTCTGACTTATCTGCTGAAAATTTCATAGCTGAATACAGCTATGAAATATTCAGCAGGTTCATTAGCATCATATAAGATGGCCGGTTCGGAGCAGAGTTGGCCACAGGCGCCAGTTTATAGCAAGGAGAATCAGCGTCCACCAGTCTACAATCCCGAGGATTATGTGCAATCCCTGCGTAAATTTACCAAAGGCAGCGGCACAGCCAAAGTGCAATCCATTTATGATGTCAATATCAATGCCAGTTCTAGCGCAGGCGCTAAGGAGGATGCGTACAGAGCTGCCACATTGCCAGCTAAACACTCTGGCTACAAGTAAGTGTTCCCAGTATTTTAGTTCTCCTACTTCTATACCCCAATACTAAATACTTTCACAGAAGTCCCATACCGGCACCACCTGAAAGCGACAGTGAAATGTCCCTGCGTCAATTTGGTTCTATCACCGATCTTCTAACCAAGTTACGTGCTGATCTGCGTGTATCCTTTCCCAGGTAAATCAAATCTTTTACCCCTTTCCCATTCGCAGCACTTTTTGAATGTATTTCGTGTGGTTGCTTTCAGCTTTGTGCAGGAGTTTGTGGCCACACCTTCGGATGGCATCAGTCATCTACTGGAGGTGCTGCGCGCCATACAAATGGCACAGGCAAGCAATGCACCTGCTCCACTGGTAGCTGGCACCAATTCTCTGGCCATGTCAAGGAATCCACAGAGCTATCAACGACGTGCATTGCTCGATGAGCTCTCCTGCCTGTAAGTACTCCCCATCCTTAGTATTCGTTTTGGCATCAATGAACTGAATTTATCTTGTCCCAGGCAATGTCTAAGCATTTGCTGTTCCCGCTCTCTGGATGCCATAGCCCGCTTAGGCAATACACCAGTTGGTCTAATGCCACTTGCCTCGTCGGCCACCGGTCAGGGCATACGTGGACGCATTTTGGCACTGCAGCTGCTTGCCTCCGCCTGCGATAGACAGCCTTTCGGCCAGGGCAATGGTGGACAGAAAATCAGCGCTGCTGGTCACTGTCCAAATACTGCATGAGGAGAAGGCAGTGCTCACATCCATGGAGCGACGCCTGCAGGAACGCTGTGCTGAATTGCAGCGTGAAATCTTTCGACTACAGGGCGCACAGGAGTCCAACTTTAAGCCAGTGGAATCTCATCAGCCGGTTGCCCTGCCGCGACAGGTACCGCCCAAAGCCAAGACAAATGGTGGCAGTAAACAGAGCTGTTCGGAGCATGAGGATGAAGGGATAAGCAGCTCCGAAACAGGCGCATCACTGAGTCCAGTACTATATATTTGATTATTCAACTCAAACGTATTTATTTTTATTGATTAATAATATATATATATTTATATATATATATAAATATAATATCATTAAGACATAAGTATAAGCTTTTTTGTTATTTAATTTGCCTTTTAATCATAAGTTATTTCTAGTTTATTTCAAAACAAAAAAAAAAGAAAAAAAATACATCTTAAAAGTCAACTAATACCAACTGACTTATGAGTTACGGACCCGATTTAAGCTACCACCGAATCTATACTATGAAACACAAGATATTTTATGTTTTTAATATAAATAAATTGATTTTATGTTTAAGCCAAAACAAAAAAAAAAGAAAATCTATTTAATTCTTATGTCTACAAGTGGTTTTAATTGCACAGGAGCTGGAGTATCTTAACTAGGCCTTTAGTATAAGCCGGAGGGTATATCTGTCACCTTTGAGCCATGTGTATAGGAGCGTGTACGCACAGATACATTGCCAGCAACTTGACCTGGTGCCGGATAATCGTGCATTCTCATTGCAGGATTACTGCTAAAATATATCTGCTGATTGCTGCGCGATTTCTCTCTAACAATATTTGCATCGTTTAGAGTGTGGACATCATGTGTGGAGGCGAAAGCTGCCTCCAAACGTTCCACGTTCTTGGTTACTCTGCGCGCCTGCAGAGCCGCTGTGAGATCCGGCTTAGGGTATTTCTGTGGTGTATTCATGCCAGTCATAAAAAAGACTCCATTAAAATGCTGTGCAGGTGGCGCAGGGGCAGGTGGTTTGCTTGACTGTCGTTCCAACTGACCGGGTTCTTGTGCGCTATTCCTTAATGCCAACATAGTTGGATCATGCTCATCATGCCGCGCATTCATTATAACATCGAGAAGCTCTCGATTGGTACTCGCATTGTATGCCGTAGCAGTAGCATTTGCCTCCGCCTCTGGCATGTCCGATGAGGGTGCGTCCATCACATAGGATGTATGTTGTTCTGCATCAGGTGCATTGTAATCCACCTCATCAAAAAAGGTCTGCATCGCAGCTAGACGTTCGGCAGCAGCTGTATCTCCCGGCTGATGTATCATTGCCATGCCATACTGTGATCCCTCCTGCTCGGAGCAATCCGTATGCGGCACTAAATGTGCCAGTGAGCGACTTTTGCGGGGCGGCTGAGGCACTATGTTAACTGGTACAATATCCTGCTCCTGTTCCACGGCACGTTGATGCTGCTTTGCGTGCATGTTAATGCCTGAACGTTGATTGGATGTGGCTGCCTGGCTGGAGATTTGTTTCTCCGCCTCACTGACAATATTATCTAGTTCCTCGATGACATCCTCTATGGTGGCCGCATCATCATCATCATCGTCCTCCAGCTGTGCGTTTCGTGACTGCTTGTGGTGCTTGGACTTTGCCTTGGAGGGCAATACCAATATTGGTACTGGACTCAGTGATGCGCCTGTTTCGGAGCTGCTTATCCCTTCATCCTCATGCTCCGAACAGCTCTGTTTACTGCCACCATTTGTCTTGGCTTTGGGCGGTACCTGTCGCGGCAGGGCAACCGGCTGATGAGATTCCACTGGCTTAAAGTTGGACTCCTGTGCGCCCTGTAGTCGAAAGATTTCACGCTGCAATTCAGCACAGCGTTCCTGCAGGCGTCGCTCCATGGATGTGAGCACTGCCTTCTCCTCATGCAGTATTTGGACACGCCGCTCCAGTATAACCATTTGACTGCGCACACGATCCGCATCCCTTGCCTGTGCCATCATCTTGTCCACATCGATGTGAAGTTCATTAAAGCGCTTGAGCTCACTGCGCAGTGCATCTAGCCAGGGTGAGGATGATGATATGGTTCTGGCCAGTGTGCTAGTTTCTAGACCAGCCTGGCAAAGCTCTGCCTGTATGTATAGACGTTGCTGTAGACTAACAGCGCTCTCGATAAATGTGTTTAAGAATCTGTAAAAGATTAGAGTTCAATCTCAAGCAGTTGCCCGGAAGAGGTAGTTGCATTCAACTTACTTGATGCCAGCGCATTGGAGTTCTCCGGAGCCGCCGCCACTATTCAGTATGCCAATCAATAGACGGAAGCGTACGGGTTCACTGCAGCGTAATCTCAACGTGGACATTGCCTCTGAGACGGCAGTGTGACCAGCAGCGCTGATTTTCTGTCCACCATTGCCCTGGCCGAAAGGCTGTCTATCGCAGGCGGAGGCAAGCAGCTGCAGTGCCAAAATGCGTCCACGTATGCCCTGACCGGTGGCCGACGAGGCAAGTGGCATTAGACCAACTGGTGTATTGCCTAAGCGGGCTATGGCATCCAGAGAGCGGGAACAGCAAATGCTTAGACATTGCCTGGGACAAGATAAATTCAGTTCATTGATGCCAAAACGAATACTAAGGATGGGGAGTACTTACAGGCAGGAGAGCTCATCGAGCAATGCACGTCGTTGATAGCTCTGTGGATTCCTTGACATGGCCAGAGAATTGGTGCCAGCTACCAGTGGAGCAGGTGCATTGCTTGCCTGTGCCATTTGTATGGCGCGCAGCACCTCCAGTAGATGACTGATGCCATCCGAAGGTGTGGCCACAAACTCCTGCACAAAGCTGAAAGCAACCACACGAAATACATTCAAAAAGTGCTGCGAATGGGAAAGGGGTAAAAGATTTGATTTACCTGGGAAAGGATACACGCAGATCAGCACGTAACTTGGTTAGAAGATCGGTGATAGAACCAAATTGACGCAGGGACATTTCACTGTCGCTTTCAGGTGGTGCCGGTATGGGACTTCTGTGAAAGTATTTAGTATTGGGGTATAGAAGTAGGAGAACTAAAATACTGGGAACACTTACTTGTAGCCAGAGTGTTTAGCTGGCAATGTGGCAGCTCTGTACGCATCCTCCTTAGCGCCTGCGCTAGAACTGGCATTGATATTGACATCATAAATGGATTGCACTTTGGCTGTGCCGCTGCCTTTGGTAAATTTACGCAGGGATTGCACATAATCCTCGGGATTGTAGACTGGTGGACGCTGATTCTCCTTGCTATAAACTGGCGCCTGTGGCCAACTCTGCTCCGAACCGGCCATCTTATATGATGCTAATGAACCATTTAAACTGCTGGCGCCACATTTATTTGTACCGGAAATACTGGAGCCGCCACCAGCTAAAGTCTGACCCTGGTTAACACCAACTGTTCCTATTGCACCCACTGTTGCTCCCACTGTTCCTCCTGCTGTTGCATTGTGTGGTGGCAACTTGGGTGAGGTTTCGCACACGCTGGGCGCCATCTCAAACTGTGAATGCGTACGCTGACGATGATGCGGATGGTAACGCTGCAGCGTTGAGCTGTCACTGTACAACGGCGATGGATCATCATCGTATGTAAATGAGGGAGGTATAACCAAGATGTAGCACAGCCAAAGAGAAGAGAAGTGAAGAGAAGGCAAAAAAACAAGAGGGAAGAGTCGTTAATATAAATTGTACGTGCTGTTTGACATTGCTCATTTCTCATGCAGAACTTGAATTTCATCGTTGCATTTGTATAAACTATAAATACTACGGGTAGCTGTCTACACTTACTGAAAGGTGTACGGGGGACGAGCTGACAGGGTGGTATATCATATATATATATATATATATATATATATAAATATATATAGAAACGTACCGGAAAAACAAGCCGTTAAGTTTATTAAACATTTTCTGGAAACTTTATTAATGTTCAGCTACATCCATGGATATTTAGATAGGAGATATGCGAAACAACTGTAGAGACACTGCTGGTAGAGACACTGCTGGTAGAGACAGTGCTAGAGACACTGGTGGAGGCACTGGTGTAAACACTGATGGAGTCACTAGTAGAGACAGGTGTTTGGTTAGACGCTGTCAACGACACCAAAACGATAAGCACAAATGTGGCACAAGCATGTGGGCTGTGGCCGTTTCCTTGCCCCAACAACTGTCAACTGATTGAATGCAACTTTAACAACATCAAGCTAAAGATTCAATCTGTCTACACCTGTACCGCTCTCCAGCTACCTCCCTCTCACTCTCTCCCTCGATCAGACTTAACTTGAACATGGCATATGTTACTCAATTTTTTTGATGTTTTCTTTGCTGCGTAAGCGAAAATCTTGTAAAAATTAACATGTCAATATAACGATTTTTGAATAAAGGCGCGCACTTTCACTGTCACCCGACCAACCAACCAACCAACTAAACAACCAGGCTGAAATACAGAGGGGCAGACACACACATTGGGAGAGAGAGAGGGAGAGCAGCACAGAGGCAGAGAGGCAGACAGCTATAGAGATAGAGCAGAAGGCAGATAGACAGGCATTCAGTAAGCCAGTTTAGCAGTTAGTTTGTTTGCTTTTGGCCAGCAAAGATTAAGACCCTGACTGAGTTTATACAGTTAACTGAATGAATGCGCTCTAACGGTAACTGCGCGCGTCTGCATATGCAAATCAGTTATAAAACATTGGAACTATGACATGCCGCATAGTTGCGAGAACAACAGCGACAGACAGAGAGAGAGAGAGAGAGAGAGAGAGAAAGCGAGAGAGAGAGAGAGAGAGAGAGAGAGAGAAAGGTAGACATCAAGATAATTTCTATGTATATATTCAATGGATTTTTGTATACCCTTTATGCATACATTGAAAAGGCTAAGAGAAATGGTAAGTGTTTAGGGCATGAAACATCTCAAGCACCATAAACTAAATATATATATAATGATCAGATTTATACACTTTGTATATAAAGCAAGCAGAGTTATAGCTGTCGTTTAATTTTTCAACTTTAAGAAATTTCATTAAGCCCAAGATAATATTTCCTTTAAACTCTATAAAAACGTTTTCAGTGCGCAATATAAAACTTATAGCTTAGATTTTGGGGTTATAATATATATAAAACTTAATCTAAGCTATGCTGAAAATTTCATAGGAATACAGCTAGAAATACAGCAGATAAGTCAGACAGAAATACTGGGTATAGTTAGAATGTATAACAGTATTAAAGGGTATGCCAAAGTCGCATACAATGCAAACTTTTAATTCTTATCAATCGATCACATCAGTCACGTACTGATTATTGTATATACTTGTGAATGGTTTGAGCAGGTGTAGAGTATTGAATATTTGTTGTTTTACATTCAAATGGAGTGCTGTAGTGGACAGGTGTGCCTCATTTATAGGTGTTATACACCTTGGCATGCGAGGGTGGACATGTCTATAATATGTCTATAAGGTAATTATAATTTGATGATTAACTCGTTTGCTTATACGCTGCGTGTCAGTGACTCGCTAAAGAAACACACACACATACACAGAAAAATTAACAAAAAGCTATCAAAAAAGAGACAGAGAAAGACACTGGCGAGAGAGATAGAAAGAAAAATGCACGAAAGATTGAAGTAAAAGTAAAGTTGAAAGAGCTGAGAGGAGCATTAAATTTGCATAAATCAATTTGTAAAACGAAATTGAGATCAGAAGGCGAAGACCATGACAAGATGATGCCACATTAGCTACACAACTGCAGACAACAAATAAAAGCAACAACAAAAACCACAACTGCCTAATGGTAATGCCATAAAAAAAAAACAAGACAATAACAACAACAACAACAATAGCAACAACTCAAAATGAACTCATTTGATAATAAACAAGTCGAGCAAATACATGAATTAAATTTATATCTTAAAGTAAGCTCACTTAAGTAATAGTAGCTTAGATATTATATATATATATGTGTAGTATATATATATATCTAATATACATATATAAGTGCATAAGTAGCTATAGCTAATTAAAGATTTATCGGGTTCATCTTCTGCTGCACAAAAGAAGAGAGAGAAAAAAACAAGACTCTAAATTGCAAAATGAAGAGAAATCCCAAAAGCAAAACAAAAACAAAACAAAATAAAAAAAACAACGGTAAAAGTAGTAGAAAAAAATAACAATATACATATATATATATATATATATATATATATGCTTTAATCAGATATGAAAATTAAAGCAATGCCAATCATTTCCCATTATCTTTTATTAAACCAAGTTCGGTGCAACAGAAAAAGAAAAGAAAAAATAAACAAATGATTATTCGATTATTCAGACTTAATTCAAGAGCTGATCGTTCCACAAGGCGAATGTTAAAAGAAAACAAAACGAAAACACAAAATCAAAATAAAATAAAAAAAAAGAACAAAATGAATCGATTAAAAATTTCATCAAATAAAAAATTGATTAACGAAATTGTTTATAGTAACAAATAAACGACTATAATATACAATAGAAAACTGGGAACACATGTTAAAGTGACTTTTATATGGTATGTAAAGGGTATTTTAATTTCTAAAACTTGGTACAGTTGAGTAGGGTAAAATAATGGTAATGTCATAATAAAAAAATCTGGAATATAGTTCAACTGAATGACTAAGTATATATATCTGATATAGCTAAGAACTTTTTAATATTTTATTAGCTAAGAAGGTAAGTAAGAAATTAGGTACAGTTGAGTTGCATATTTCACATTGCGTGCATATTTTGTGAATGAAAATAAATAAAATTTTGTTTAATAAGTCAAAAAATATAATATATAATATATATTTTCGATCTTTTGATATTAAGCTTAGCTATACAGTTGAGAGGTACATGACCTATTAGGTTTTTTAGACACCTTTAAGGCTGATAAGAGTTGTAAAGATATACCCTATATATATATATATATATATATATATGTATATGACTATATAGCATAAAAGATTTAGCAACTTAAGCGCTATATTAAAGTGTACAAAATATACTAAGTTTTATCCAAATTTGATTTTTTTCTAGTGTGCACAAACGTTGAGGAAGTACCTAAACTGTACTCAGGTCTCTGTACGTTTATTCGAGTTTGTTTAGGGTATAGCTAGGAAGTGCTTGATTTTTAGGTAAAAGTAAGTGGTAAACGTCAAAGAGATACTTCGTAAAGTGGGGAGTGTAAAGCAAATTAAAATAAATATAATAAGTTATTAAGTATTTCAAATAAAAGCCAAAAGCTAAAGGTATAAACAGAGCGCACAATGTTGTGTTATAAGTGAGAACAGTTGAGCAAAGCCCTATGAGAAAGGGAAGTTTTAAAAGAAGAAACATTCAAAAGTAATGAAAAGTAAAGTAAATTGTTAAAGATATATATGTAAACATATAATATATATCATATATAAGGCATTTTTTCCAATATACTGTAATGTAAACTACTTTGGGTACAGTTAAAGTATCACAGAGCAATTTGTTTATTGTAAATAAATATTTATTAAAGTACACAATGAATACTTATATATAGATATTTCTGGACTATAACAAGGTTAAATTGTTAAGGTAGGGTATGATTAGTTCTACTATATTGTTGTTAAAGTACCCAAGCAGAAGTTCAAATTATTTAAAAGTTTAATAGATAGTTAATAAGATAAAGGCGTTTAGTTTTTGCGGTTTAATCAAATTCTCTTTGAGGTCAGATAAGTTAAGTTAGCTAGATTTTTGATATTGGTAATGTATTGAGCCAACTTGATCTTAGCCACAAAATGATGTGTAAAGCATTTGCATGTGGATATTTGTATATATGCTTTATGAGCAACAAAACAGTTGATTATTGTTCACAAGGGTTCATTGAATTAACTAGAGACAGCTGAAGGTATTCGGAGTTTGAGAAAGGGAAAGACCTTGCTTGGGTATTTGATTAGCATAATTGGTATTATGTCTACAATAGGTTAAGGGCTTATTGTGGTTACTTAGAAAGGTTTTTTTTTATTGCAAAATGATGTTGTGAAGATTTCGATATTGCGATAACAAATGTAAACTGTCAATATTAATCAAACGCTGAAGCTAGAGGTAATTTGGGTTGTAAAGCTGTTCCTAAGTTGAGTTTCATTTAACAAAATTTGTTAGCCAAAGAGCCTAACTGCATTTTAATGGCCAAGTCAACTGTAGCTAAATGTTGCAACTGCTACTGCCAGTATATATATATATATATACATATATATTTATATATATATATATGTATATATGTATGTACAAGCAGTTGCACTCACAGCTGGTCGGACATTAAACTTGAAGATGTGCAAAAGTTGAGAGTTTGCCCTTCAATGTGCAATGTGAATGAATGCAATTTCAGGTTCGAATAACTCAAAATGCTACACAATGAATAAATAACTATGCTACAACATGCAACATCAACAAGATTGCGTGAATAGATGACACTCCTTCAACTTATTCATATATCTTGCTTAACAACCCTTTTGCACCCACTATTTCCCCCTATTCTTGGGGCCAACACAATGCTCATATAGTTAAATATTTTGAATTAGTTACGTTATAAAGATTGAAAATATTATAATAAGACAGATAAACACAGAGAGAGATAGAAAGTCAAAGAGAGAGAAAGAGAGAGAAATGTATATAATGAGTGCGAGAGAGATAATTGCAAATGAAAACATGCGTGCGAGGTCATATTTTGATTGTGTGTATAAATACACGCATATGAATATGAATACTCGTTTTCGCATATCAGTTGGAATGTGCGTGTAATTTCAACTTTTAAGTGGATTTCACTTAGTTTTTCATTTAATTCATAAAAATATTTGACAGCTCTTATCGTACCTAATGTATGAATACATAAGTTTCGCATGAATATTAGCATGAATATACGTCTAATTGGAATTAAAATTTGAATTTCAAATAGTTGACAGATGTGTATTCAATTCATAAACATATTAGACCCAACTTATATAAGTCGATTATGGGTAGTCTAAATATTTGAATAATAAGTATTCAGCTGAATATTTTAAATGAATAAGTGTTAAATATAAAAGTTTCTTTAAGTAAAACTACTTCTAACACATTATTTCTATTACTTGTTAAAAAAACTTAACTTGGTTTATGAATACATCTATGAATATGTATTACTAAGTTTGAATATAAGTACAAATGAATGCAAATGCTACTTACTTACTTAATATATAGCATAGATAAGAGTTATTACTACCTCACTTAATATATTACGCTGAATATATGTTTGAATATTGAATATATGCATGAATACGATGAATATGCCTGAAGCTTTACCTTTTAAAACGTTTTCAATTAGAATTTACTTTAATTCATAACTTTGACAGGCTTTATCGACATTTCATACAACCGAATGTTGTAATTAGTCGAATGAACATGCATATAAATATGAATATGAATGTGCGTGTGAATTCCTGTGTAACTTGAAGTAAATAATGAATTAAAGTTATTGATACCTGTTTACTTAATTCATAAATGTTTTACGGTACTTAACAAAAACGCAGCAGGCAATGAATAGTTAAATAATATGATAATATGAGTATGAATATGAGTATGAACAAGTATGAATATGCGTAACTTTGACTATAAAATCGATTTCAATTATCAATTTACTCAACTTTAAATGTTACAATATGAATGTTGGCATAGTTATAGATATAAAGAAGTATGAATATAAGTTTGAATGTGAGTTCGAATATGTGTTTCTATTCGGACATATTTAATCTTTACTTTGCACAGAGTCTGAATATGAATATGAATACGTAAGTTAGTATAACTTCAGCACTTTTTGCTCGACGAATGATTATGAATATAGGGCTTATGAATGCGAATAATGAATGTGAATATGTGAATTTAGTGAATTTGTTAAGCAAGCTTATTTTATATGTATATGAATAGTTTGGTGACTTTATGGATGTATAAGCATGAATAATATAACGAATATTAACATGATTATGCGTGTTATTCTATTTATTCAGTCTTTCAATTTGTTGTCAACAAGTTGTTTATCAAAATTGAAGGTTTTTTTTTTTTTCTTTATTATTATTATTTAGGAAAAAAGGTTGAAGGTTGTTACACAGATATTTGTTTGATTAATTTGAATAATATTATGAATGTAAATACTAGAGTGTGAGTATTGCTTAGTTGATATTTATTCGTAAAAAGAAGGGCTGGTCATATCAACTATAATATATATATATAAATATATATATATATATATATATATATATATCTGAAGATAAAGTCCATTGAACGGAACTTAGAGTTGATAAGATTGTTGTGCATATTATTCGCATTGAGGAAGAGGCTAACGTATAAGTTGGCAATATGAATATAAATAGCAATATCGGATGATATTTTCTTGGCAATCAATTTATGGACAGAGTTCAAGTGTTGCATTTCTAAGGAAGTGGGTGGCTGGGAGAGAGACAGACAGAGGGCTGACAGGGATTGCGGTTAGATGTTGTAAAGGGGAAGTACATGATAACAACTGTTTTAACGGACGTTGTTGACGATAGAGAGAAGAAAAACAATAAAAAATAAAATATATATAACTGTTATCGGTGCCATTAATTGCCCCTATTTACATTAAAAGCTATGGGCAAATATCACAATACACTCCCACATATTTACTTAAGAGTAGTAGAAATATTGGAATATACGTATATAATAGTAATCATACCCAGCAAATGTTTGTCCAACTGTAGCAAATAATCGAAGGCTTTGGATCGACTATAAATACTGGCTACAAATTACAATGGTATCAACAGTCTAACAACTTCCATTCGACAACAATTAACAGTAGAAAGAATTAACAAGATGAAGGCATTCCTTGCAATCCTTTTTGTAGCACTGGCTGTGGTAGGATCGACATTGGGTCGTACCATGGATCGCTGCTCCTTGGCCCGCGAGATGTCCAATATGGGTGTACCACGCAGTGAATTGGCACGCTGGACATGCATTGCTGAACATGAGAGCTCCTACCGTACTGGCGTTGTTGGTCCACCAAACTCAGATGGTTCCAACGACTATGGTATCTTTCAGATCAATGATCGCTACTGGTGCCAGCCAGCCAACGGCAAAGCATCAAGCAATGGCTGTGGTCTTGGCTGCAATGAACTGCTCTCAGATAATATTTCTAATTCGGTGCGTTGTGCCCAAAAGGTCAAGAGCCAACAGGGCTGGCCAGCCTGGTCTACCTGGAAATTCTGCAATGGCAATCTGCCCAGTATTGATCCTTGCTTCTAAAAAACAGTATTACACTTTATAAAGTCTACATAAGAACTCCACGTGGTAGATGCTTAAATATCATTAAAATAATCTAAGCCACCAATAAACTTTTGAACTATTTTGTGCGAGAATTCAACTGTTTGACTATTCCCAAAGGCATGTCCTCTTTAAATAGGTGTACTTATATATCTGCTTTACACTGTATATAAGATATATAATTCACAATATAAAAGCCTTCTCAAGGTATTCCAACACTACAACAACGAATTTGGAAGGGATTTATAATCCGTTTAATCCAATCATTTAATTATTAAAACTCTTTTTATAGGATCAAAGCTATATCTAAGTTTTTCTGAAGCATAAATATGCTCTTTAGTAATCATACTAATTTAAAAGAATATATTTTAAACTTAAAAAGTAAAACAATTCACAGAAAGCTAAGCTAAAAAAGAGTTTGATCTTTGATTTTCACTTTTCAATCAACAAAAGCCAAAAAAAAAAAACCGCAACAAAAACGGAGAAAGTGTCAAATAAAGGTCTAAACTTATTTAGCCAATATTTTTAGCAAATCTTCCAAAAGCTATATTAAATTCTTCATAATGAACTTCATTATGTTGTGTCAAACTAAAATCTTTTTAGATTGATTTTCAACGAAACTTTTGTTATTCACTTTCAAAAATGAATACTCAATGCTGTAGTTAAATGAACACTATGAATAGTTTAAGTATTTTGAATACGCTTGATGTTAAAATAGTGATCCAATTGGATGTTAAGTTAATTGACTATAAATACTGGTTACAGCTTAGACTTTCCTTGGAAGTTTAGTTTATTATTATAATACACATTAATTTAATATCGAATTCAATCAGCCCATTTGATGTAATTAGAATTTACTCTGCATCACACCATAGATAACAGCTTCATAATATGTCCAAACTATCCAAACCAACGAGATCTTCAATAACTATGATGACTATGGCATCTGCTAGTAATCAGTAGTTATGGTTTTCCATGCAATAAACTGTTCCCAACTAGACGTGTTCTACTCAGAAGGTGCTTGGCCAGATGCAGATTTTATTCCAGAGCATACTATATGATTTATCTTATGATGGTACTAATATAGAAATCTGTTGTATAATAAGTAGAAGTACAAAAATTTCCAGCTATGGGACAAGTGTTGATCAACATTTTAGCAGCTGTCAATAAACGATTAATGAACCCATTATTTTGTAGTTACTCTATCTATATAACTATAAACAGATATATATATATATATATGTATCTATATTTTATGTATTATTGGGCTGGTATGCGTACTGGTACATATTATTATCGTTATCGTCTCCAACATCGAAGTGGAGCGTGTGTTGACGATTGCGATTTGAGAAATTACAAAATTGTCCCCAGTGGTTAAACGAGCCTTTTTGGCCGCAAAAGTGAAATTTTATATAATGGCCCACACATAACCAAGTCATTATGATAGTTTAGTTGGCCAGTGGCTAGCCAACACTACTAACTATGGCTAACTATGGCCAAAACGAATGATATCTATTAGAGATTATTGCAAAATGTGCAAAACTCGAACAACTCTCGTACGCTGTCAGATACAAGATACCAGTACATGGGCATGGCACTTGGTACTCTGACTAAGACACAAAATGAAGACAGACAATATGAACCTCTACTCCGACTCCAAGTGCGACTTCGACTTCGACTTCGACGCCAACATCAACTTCAGTTACAATTTTTAATGTGTGCTTTGATCGTTGTATTAGTAGTGGTGTCTGGTAATGGCTGCTGGTAAACAAGTTAATTTAATTTTCAATCGTAAAACAAATTACGTATGAAAGCAAGCCGTTATCTATTAAACAGAGAAACAAAAAGACAGAGAGAGATATACAGAGTTGAACAGAGAGAGAGAGAGAGTGATAGAGAGGGTAGAGTCAAACAGTTGGCCACTTAATGTGGCCAAGAGGAGGCAAAATACAAATAATAAGAAGAAGGCAACGAACGACTTTAAACCGCAGATTAACTTAAAATATTTTTCGACCAAGCCAAAACAATTTCAATGCAATTACGTTTAAGGCTTCAGCCAGCCCAATGTAGGTCTTCAATTGGTATTAAAACAACAGTAACAACAAGTATTACCAATTGCGTTACAGAAAAACGCAACAGATTAAAGTTTGCCATTTTCAGTTTCTTTGGGCCTTGTCATCAATTTGTCTTTTTTTTTTTTAACCTAAACTCATTGTTCAAACAAAACACAATTTTCCACAACTAAAATGGTTGTTTACAATAACAATAACAACATTAAACATAAAACAACATTAAACAACAAAAACAACATCATATTAAACTGTATCAATTCTCAAGGGTCTTCAATTTGAGTTGAATGACATTCCATAATTGCCACAATATATAAAAATATTGACGCCTATTCAATGGACACAATTCACATATTTTAACTTGCACTCGTTTTGGCAATAAGAAATTGAAACAAGTTTTAAAATTTCTCTATTTTATTTTCATATTTGATTTATTTTATTCGGTTTTGTTTATTTATTTTTATTTATTTAAATTTTTTTTATTTCTTTTCATTGATTTGTTTTTTTTTTCTTTTTCTTTTTTTTTTACTGCAAGTTAAATATTATAATTTATAGCAATAGAAAAACTGTTCATGCTTCGCTGGGAACAGTTGAAAGTGAGGATTAACCTTAGGCTAAAAACAGCAAAAGTAAATTTCCTTGTGGTTAACAAGAGAATCCGTAAACAGATAGTTTTATAGGAAAGTTAACAGAAAGTTTCTTGCAAGAAAATAATAGTCTAATCAAAGCAATTATTTTTAAGCTGTTTTCATCTGAAACTTTAATTTTTAAATGGAATTCCTACTATCTTCTATCTACTATCTACTCTATATATACTTTCTTCTATATATCTCTCTAATATCTACTAACTAGAATATCCCATTAATTATATTTTACATAAAAGTCTTAAAAGATAATAATGACACATGTTTTATGATATTTCAGACCTAAATCTCTAGTAGGATTAATCGTTGTCAGTTTTTAACTTTTCTTATTGGAGTTGTTGTTGAAGAAAAGTTCTTAACAGAGGATTATTGTTGCTTACCTTTTGAGTATATCTTTTAATAGAGTGTTGTTTCTTGTGAAAAATTTCTAATGAGAATTGGACACGATATGTACGTAGTCTTCTAAGTAGACACTCGACATAAAGTAATAAATCTTTTTCTAGCACTTTAAATCGCATTTTAATCATTCTTAGGTATTATAAGTTAACCTTTTTCACAGCTTTTGCCTTTAATTCTTTGTCCTCCTCTCTCTCCTCTCTCTCTCTCTTTTGCTGTTTTTAAATGTATAAAAATTATTTATGATAGCCTTATATAAATAAAAAAGAGTTTCTCCCTGCGTCAAGTCGACACCTTGCCAAATATAGAGAGGGTGAGCGAAGAAACAAATGCGAGTTGGAAGTGGGCACCTATTTAGTAAAACTGGAAGAGTCTTGGGCAACAATACTGACGGACTTGTGACTGTTTTGATGCTGGTAGAGATTAAGTCCCAACTGTCATGAAATGTTCTCATGCCAGTCCCATTTCTTTAGCCCATTTGCATACGTCTCACACATTTGTAGCTGGCGAGCTGTAAATGTTATAAATTTTTTGTTAGTTTTGTTAACCCCTTTGCAATTTGATAAAAGGAAAAAAAGAGCTGATGGAAATGTGCAAAATCGAAAACTATGTAACGGGTGGAAGTAAACTATCTGAGATCCTATAAAGTATATATATTCTTGATCAGGACGACCAGCTGAGCCGATCTAGCCCTGTCTGTCAGAGACCAAATTTGACTGTGTATATGTGTCTGTATGTCTGCGTATGTGAGCAAAGGGGTTTTAGTAGTCGGGTACACTCGACTATAGCTTTCTTACTTGTTTTTTGTTACCTTTGTTTTTACCCACACAAATGAGAAATGGAGATAAAACTATTAACAGAATTTAGCAACAACAATGATAGTGAAATGTGAACACTTTTCAACTGTCAAGCCAATGCTCTGATCTTTTGCTTGTAACACATTTTCCCATACCCGTCAGCTCTTCAATTGTTTCGGCATCTATATCCAGCGCCAAACACTGACTTTTGTCAGCCTTAAAATTTTTTTCCATTTTTTTCTTTTATTTTTTGCTGGTTGTTTTTTGATAGTTGCTGTCACGCCTGACAGCGTTGTGCCTGACTTTAAATTAAAACAAAAGCAGGAAAATTTGTTACCCAATAAGCTGACAAAGAAAATACTCTAACTAAATGCACTGAATAAAAAAAAATAGTTTGGATTTCAAAAGCTGAATAAATGTATTTCATGCCGCTATCGCATAGCTATTTGCATATCAACAATTTATCGATTTCTTTTCGAGGATGTTCAAAAAGGCGCCAAATTTAAAATTCATTTTTAAAAGTAACCATTTTGAGAGCATAAAATTTAATAAATAACTTTCTACTACAAATTTTATCGGCATGCGATATAAAAATAGAATTTTTTCGATATTGGAATTGAGCATTATTCATATTTAAATAAGCTCGAAAGCTATTATTAATTAGTGCATTTTGTCACCTGTGAGCTAATAAGCAATAATATCGAGAATATTGGAATGGCGCAAAATTTTAATTTTAATAAACTTGCTAAACTTTATGCTGATTGCTTAAAGTTTCAAATTTCTTTAATTGTCAAAAATGTATTAAAAAATTTATAAATTTAGTGATCAACACAATAAATACGGTATTCGTATATAAGTGCTTAAGTTTAAATATAAAAGTTAAATCATTGCCTAAATTTCATTTCTTTGTTTCCAAATCATATCATGTTTCGTGTATATAACAATCTGTATAGTGTATATATAAGTTTTAAATATATATAAAGATATTCGTATAAAATTTAAAAAGAAAAAAACTAAGACTTTTCCAGCGTTCATAATATAATTTTCACTGAGATTTGTTTGCAACAGATTGCCCTGGGGTAATATATCAGTGAAGTTGCCTGTCAAATAATATAATTAAGGTTTACGAGTATTGTTGAAATAATAATATCCCGGCAGATGAGTTAGTTTATAAACCGTAGCAGGGAAAGGGGAAGGTGGAAAGAGTGAGAGAGGGCGAACTGAAAAGCTTGAATTTGACACAGTTGCGTTTGGGTTGTCAGGTGAAATGTTTATAATTTGTAAGTCCAATTTGTGATGTGACAGGTAATTGATGCCAAAAGTAGTTCAAAGTTGCTTTTTGCCTTTAAGTTGGTTAGTCGTTATCGTTGTTGTTGTTGTTGTAGTAGTCGTTGTTATTGTCGTTATTATTGTCGTTGTTATTGTCTCAGTTCGGTAACTGTGGACAATAACAAGTCAAGATCATGTTAACTTAACCAACTGGAAAACAACAGTTGCTTTTGTAATGAGATCTGTTGACATTGTGCAAGTTTAAGCAGCGCTTAGGCTTGTGTGGTTTCCTATGGTTATATGGATAGTTCAGTAATTAAATATCTTTCTAATATTATAGAATATGCTTCTATCATTCAAATTTATACTATATTTCAGTTAACGTCTTAAATTTAATATTTTATCTGTCATATTTTATTTTTCTGGGATTTTGACTAATGTGGCGTCATATTCATTGATAAGATTCGATTTGTTTCGATTCGAATCCATAACTGTACTTCATTGCCTTCTAATCTGTTTAAGTACATCTTGTGCTGGTATTTTGAAAAACACTTCAAAGTACTCATAGTACTTGAGCATCAGAGATCGTTAAGTGTCTTTTGGAGACTAAAGTTTAGTTTATTGATGAGCGAGAGGAAGAGCCACTTACAAAAGGGAAATTGATATCCTTTACGTTCCATCTTCTTTCTGTTATTTTGTATATGTATAAAAACCAGTTTGATGTTGGTAAAATCTGAAGATAGTCTTCATATTTTGATTTACATAGTTTTCACTTAGTTCTATATCTTTCACCCTCTCTTTTCTACTCTTTCCTAGGCAAACCAATTAAATCAGCCACAATCCCTGAAGCACTTACAAATCATAGTCTATGAAGATTTTGCCCCCAACCTGTATCTTTCTTTTTCTTTTTCTTTTTTAACTTTATCTCTTCTCTTCTCTTTACTGCCTAACATGAAGTTTGTTGTTATCTTTAAACCGCCATAACTTTACGGTAGACTGACTTCACCGCAGCAATTGTTTTAAAGTTGCTAACTCAGTTGTTGGTAGTTGACTGTTCACTGTTGGCTCTTGGTGGTTGACCCACGTCATGTCGCCTCAAGGGAGCGCCGAACTCCGGCCTTATGCCAATTACTTATGCAGCTTTCCGGCCAGTTGTGCTAATGTGCACAAATTATATGAGGAGAAGAAGACTACAGCTATAGCTTGTACTTTGGCACTTGGCAGGAGGAAAAGGTCTGCTGACAGTTTCCCATTCTTTGCCTCCCATTTCCCTTCTGTCCCTCTCTCTGTATATATAGATATATTTATATATATATTCATTCCTTTGCTTTCTCGGTTGGTGTAATTTTCCAGTCTTTGGTTTCCTGCTTTGTTTTGGCCTTTTCTTTAGACGATCGGGCTAAGCGGTCTCGTGGTGTCTCTGTTAATGCATTGCCACTTCCTTTGCTTCATTCTGTATACCTCATCCCCATGCACACACACACACACATATATATATATATATATATATATATACCCATTACATATGTGTGTATTAGAATGCTGTTGTTTATATATGTGTGTGAATATATATATATGTCGGTACAAGCGACGACGACTACTTGTATAAATTATTGCCCACCGAGTTCCCCCTATTAACAATTCACTGACCGCTCCAAGTCAACGGCCTATTATGACTGGTCACAAGTGGAAATAAAGGTAAGGCTAGAAGGGAAAAAAGAAGTAGAAGCAGAAGGAGAAGGTCTAGCCATTGCTTTTACTCAAAGTTGTCTGCATCTTCTGTTTTCCGAAAGATCAATTCTTGCTTTCATTATTAGTCTTTCTTCGATGTTCAATAAATGTGTCTTTAGAAAGCACATACCAGTGTGTGTGTGTGCGTTTGTGTGTGCTTGTGTTGATTATGCATGTGTATGAAGAGAAAGAAAAAGAACGAGAGAGAGGGAGAGAGAAACAGCCAATTACTGACTGTCGAAGAACGGAACCCAACTATTGTGGCTCCGACTGGGAGATATGACTGGTCATCGACTGCTAAGAATCTAAATAGCACAAGATCAAAACTTCACTTTAAGATGTTCATTTATTGGAAACGAATAGAAAATAAGAGAATTGCTTAGAAGCAATCATTGATGGAGGGCAGAGCACCGTTGCAGAACTTCCAGGTGGACCAGGCACTCCATCCCTGCTGGCTCTTAACCTTCAGGGCGCAACGCACTGAGTTGCTGATGTCATCGGTCAACAGAGCATTGCAGCTCAGTTTGCACTCGTTGTAGGAGAAGCGACCATTGGCAGGCTGGCACCAGTAGTAGTTGTTGATCTGGAAGATGCCGTAGTCATTGGAGCCATTGTAGTTGGTAGGACCAACGACGCCAGTGCGGTAGGAGCTCTCGTGCTCGGCAATGCATGCCCACTTGTTCAGATCAGCCTTAGGCACACCCATGTTGAACATCTCACGGGCCAAAGAGCAACGGTTCATGGTGCGACCGAAGGCAGGGGCGGCAAAAGCCAGAGCAAGGAGTACAATGAGTACCTTCATGGTTAAAATTGGTATCTAGATTACTTGGAAAGCAGCTACCAAGAGCTGTGTTATATAGTGAATCCAGCAGCGGCTGCTTATCAAGGAACTATCAAATATTTCGTATGATAAGATTAAGCTGATGCAGTATATATCATTTAAGGATAGGGTGCATGAGGGGTATGATGTGGAATATCCACTTAAAATTGGACTGTAGAGTGGAAATCCTTAACTGAATATCATATGATAAAGCTTAATAAGTATTTTAAGAAGAGTTCTTTGAAAGTTGTTTAAAGTGTTTACTCGATGCGATTCGTTGCGATACAATTCGATTGAGGTTTAAAGCCATTAACGTAACAGTGTTTTCTTTCTTCTATTTTGTGTCTATAATTTGAGCTTATAATTAGATAATTAGTGGGGACTTGTATGTAAATGATGTATAATTGGTGGACTATAGCTTCGGCCCATATGGATGGAGAGCAGTCAAAAAGGTTTAACACAAGCTCATGAATATGCGATGAGTTGTTCAGAAATTCTTAAGAGAGAGAACTGTTAGTTGACCCATTAACTGGCTACGTTGATAGAAGATTTGAAACTTTAGAAGCTTTTACATTAGCTTTAAATGTTTAAATGTACAAAAAGTAAAAGTGAAGATAGCTTCTTTTATATATATATATATATATATATATATATATGTATATATCTTTGTTTATTTGTTGAGAGAGAATCTACAAGTTGGCTCGGAGCATATTGCTGAGTGAATTAGCATTAGCTTGAAATCGATAATTCATGGGTATGTAATAAGGTCAAATTTGAAACGCTTTAAATATATAAATATATATATATGTATACATACACACACACACACATTAAAATACTCTACGAAACCTGGCCAAAACAGCTTTTGTCTGTCAACTTGGCAAATGGCTTTACACAGTAGCTTTTTGTCATTTGTCTCTGCTGTTAACCGAAACGCCAAAAAGGTTAACAACTTTCTTGCCAGCTCAAACTAAGTTGAGTTTAACTCAAGCTGAAGCAAAAGAAAATGTTTAGAAATCTTTCTGGTCGTCTTAAGATCAGCAATTGCTAACTTTTCCATGGGTAAGGCATGTGAGTTGAGGGGGGGGAGGGAGAGAGAGGGGAACTATGGGGAATTGGCATGGAATGAAATAGCACCCAGTCAAAAGGAGTACCGCTAACAATTGACGCAGTAGATGTAAACCTAAGTGGGTACAGTGATTGTCTGTCTTACTACGTTTCCCCTCATCATTGTCTGCCATATGATGCATGTGGCACAGCATGCCCCATGCCCCATGCCCCATGCACCATGCACCATAGAACAGGCATGCTATATGCTTGAATGAGGTTAATATAACAGCGCGTAGCATCGACAATGACGGGCTTACATAGTTGCGGTTAGGTCTTTAAACTTGTGGCCATCTCTTATCCATCCCATGCTGTTCTGTCTCTATATATGTCTCTTTGTCAGCGTCACATGTGGAAAGGAGAGGCAATGCAACGCAACGCGACGCAAGCCATGGCAAGGCATGTGGTTGCATTGATGTTGGCATTTATGTTGATGATCTTGATGATGTGTGGCAGCCTTGGGCTATGTGGATGTGGCAAGTCAGTGGTTTTATGATTCAATATGTGACCGTTACATGCTGTATGGTGTATGCTTCATAGCTGAGTTCTTCTTTCAACCCAAATAGGTCTTCTTTTATAACATATTATTATTATTAGCCATAGTCACTTCAATAGAGCAATAGCTCCTCTATGCCCACGATAGCAAAACAAAAATGGTAATTGTTTTACGAAGACCCCAATAAAAGTTAACAAGGTTAATGGCTTACATTTAACTTTAACTTTAACTTTATCTTTAAGTTTACCCATTATCTATTATCTGTTAACTATTACCTATTACCTGTTATGTTTATTAAATGAAACAGCCAAAAGTCACGAACCAAGCTAAAATCTCGTTCAAACTACTTCAAATTGCTTCAAGCATCTCTGCGTCTTTACACTATCAGTTAGGATGGATGATAACAGTTTATTGCAAAACATACCAAAAAAAAATATATATATTTGGTTTGTTTGTTTGTTTATTTTTTTCTTTTTTTTGGCAAGCTTCACATACTTTCATTCATCCAAAATATTATTGATCGAGCAAAATATATAATTCTTCCCGATAATGATAACAAAGTCTTTATTGTACTTATCACGAGTCCACTTTAGATAGCAGCTGCCACAGCTAGTGTTCTTCCTATAAAAGCTTACTTCTGCATTGTTTTCGATATCAGTTTCGAAAGATTCTAACCGTAAGCATGAAAGTACTCGTAATTCTCCTTGCTCTGGCTTTTGCCGCCCCTGCATTCGGTCGCACCATGAACCGTTGCTCCCTGGCCCATGAGATGTTCAACATGGGTGTGCCCAAGGCTGATCTGAACAAGTGGGCATGCATTGCCGAGCACGAGAGCTCCTACCGCACTGGCGTCGTTGGTCCTACCAACTACAATGGCTCCAATGACTACGGCATCTTCCAGATCAACAACTACTACTGGTGCCAGCCTGCCAATGGTCGCTTCTCCTACAACGAGTGCAAACTGAGCTGCAATGCTCTGTTGACCGATGACATCAGCAACTCAGTGCGTTGCGCCCTGAAGGTTAAGAGCCAGCAGGGATGGAGTGCCTGGTCCACCTGGAAGTTCTGCAACGGTGCCCTGCCCTCAATCAACGATTGCTTCTAAGCTGCTGTCTACTGACTTGATTCTTTTATAATGGAGGAATAAAAAACGTTTATGAAAAATTGAGCTTCCATCTATCCTTTCATTTCTCCTACAGATAAACATTGCAGAGTTTGCAAGCAGAAGTCCTTTGACCTTCTGTACAGCAAAGATCAGAAATCAAAAACATTTTGATATTTTTCTTAGGAATGTTTGGTTTGATTCTTCTAGAAAAACTTCGGGAGATTATTTTGGTTATCCTTTAGTATTTTTCTCTCTCATACTTCTTTTATGATCCTAAGGGTTTCTTAGTTTGCATACGTTTTAGGGCATTGTCATGCATAAAACATTTAGATTGGTCAATTTTTATGAATTCAATGTGTGTCGTCCATAAATAAAACCATAAAATTAGAAACTTTTGCAAAACAAACAAACAATTTGTTGCGTGCCCATAAAATTAAAGTTTTTTTTTCTTATTTTGTATTTTGTTTTTTCCTTTATTTTCGCGCATTTTCTCTCACACCCGTAGAAAGTAAATTTGAAGCTCTACAAATGACAACGGGTCAACACCGAATTATAAACAGACCCAGACTTATTCATTATGATACTCGACTGAGACAAAACCAAAAAAAAATCCCAACAACTAGTTAGACCGGTGCAAGTATCTCATGAATATACTAACTACGAACTCATTAACGACTATATAATTTCATAAGAAGTAATGCAAATTTGAAACAACTTCCTCAAGAGTTACTCCAATTTCCATCACAATTGTCACAATTGTCATAAATTTCAAAGAAGATTTCGCAAAGAAACATCTCAGGTTGATAAATGAATTGAAACTGAAAGTAAAAGTCTTTCCCTACTTGCTAATGCCTGATTATAATGCTATGGAAATCCACTTAAAATTTAATTTAAGGCTTCTTGGATAATTAAAGGGTAATTTTAAAGGTTGACCCAGTTTTAGTGTGACCTATGCTATTTTATGTTATGAAACTTATAGATTAAGTCTGCACCTTAAAATTGTTGATATACTCTTTATTCCATTTTATCTCTTCAAAATGAATTCAACTTCCTAACAATAAGTTTATATACAGGAAATGCCACACTGTATATAAACTTATTGTTAGGAAGTTCATTTCGAAGAGATAAACCCTTTCATGCATTCTAAATATTCTATATTTAATGATAGGGTCTTCGAGATATCTTCTGTTTATAATATAATCTGAACTTTGATCTATAACTGAAATGTAATTCCAATAACTGTGAACTATACTCTTTGATCTTAAATTTATTGGGCTCTTATTTTGACTCTATTATCTGGACTTTTGAACTACTTATTTAAACTCTGAATTTTGTCTTAGCCCTGTTATAGTTATATTATTACCTACGATCTGCATTGTAATATATTGGTACCTGCCTCAGTTCAGCTTAAATATATAATCAATCATAAATATTGATCTTCCATATTACCCCATAGTGCTAACGTTCTGATGAACGATGCTTTCGCTTTAATCTCTGATTTACTCTACATGTTTTGTTTTATATGAATAGAAAATTTCTTTATGCTTCTGTGTTTAGAACAATTGAAAGTTCTCTTCTAAAAAATATTCATTCAATAGGTCAAAGATATATGAAAGATCATTTCCAGAGCTTTAAATATTTTGATTAGATTATAGGTGTTTGTCTGCTCTTTCATTAACAGAACTTAATCATTGATATTCTCTCCTATCTACATTCAAAGTACGTTTGTGGGAAAAACCTCTTCAGATAACTCAACCCATGAGATAATATTGTCCTATAAAAGAGCATTCATTTCACCCAATCGACATCAATTTCTAAAGATTCTAACAGTAAACATGAAAGTACTCGTATTTCTCCTTGCTCTGGCTTTTGCCGCCCCTGCCTTCGGTCGCACCATGAACCGTTGCTCCTTGGCCCGTGAGATGTTCAACATGGGTGTGCCTAAGGCTGATCTGAACAAGTGGGCATGCATTGCCGAGCACGAGAGCTCCTACCGCACTGGCGTCGTTGGTCCTACCAATTACAATGGCTCCAATGACTACGGCATCTTCCAGATCAACAACTACTACTGGTGCCAGCCTGCCAATGGTCGCTTCTCCTACAACGAGTGCAAACTGAGCTGCAATGCTCTGTTGACCGATGACATCAGCAACTCAGTGCGTTGCGCCCTGAAGGTTAAGAGCCAGCAGGGTTGGAGTGCCTGGTCCACCTGGAAGTTCTGCAATGGTGCTCTGCCATCCATCAACGATTGCTTCTAAACTTTTTGACTTTTAAAACAATAAAATCCAAAATGAATTAACTAACTAATTGATTTTTTATTCCTACGCGATCCTTTTGAAGTTTTGGAATGTGAAAAATTTCAATAAATCAGCTCATAAATCTTTTGATTTGTTTAAACTTTCGAAAAGATCACTTTCTAATGTAAACAAATGAATATTCGAACATCAATAGAATACACGTGTTATTTATATGGATAAAACCATAATATTGTGGTTTATTATTTATTAGAAATTTTGTGATAAAAGTATTAGAGAAAAAGATTTCTTTGGCTATGAGTAAAGATCGATAAAGTCATAAAATTGATTTTTTTCGCCAATTTTCTATGATAGTCATAGAAAGTAAAGTTAAAATTGAAGTTGAAATTTAATGTTAAAGTTAAATTAAAAGTTAACTTGGCAAAGCAACCGCAATCGACCACAAATGACAGCGGGTCAACACCAATTTATGAACGAGCCCATACATATTAATTACGATAACATTGAGGATTTGCTTTGTGTATAGCTTGTGTGTGTTTATAAGTGTGGAGTGTGTCTGTGTGTTTGTTAGTAATTTATAATTTTTTGGCAATAGAGAACAAGCCCAGAAACCAGTTGGACTGGTAGCTTTTGGAGGTAACAACGACAGCGTCAACGAATTTAATTCAAACAAAGATTAGACAAATAGTGTAAAATTTTGTCAGCAGTTCCGCTTGAGTTCAATAGAGGCAAATATCAAAGGCAATTTTTGCAATCTTTTTGGACATAAAACAATGTCGAATTCATTAGATAAATCAATAGCTAGCCATATAAAAACATATATAGTAGATACATAGTGCCCAGGGCATGCACGATATGTATGGATGTGGCATATGATTATAAGATGATTGGAATCTATAATCTCATTGCCTTTGGTCATAGATTGTCAGATTGGTAAATTGGGAGAAAGTGGCAACTGGATGCTTTGAATTGAAAGCAATTTAACTGTCAAATGGGTTTTTATTTCAAATCAAAAAATTTTGTATACAAAATTACAAAATCTAGAAGTAATTATTATACGAAAGTCAAAATATAAGTTGGGTCAAAGAGTGAAACGCAGATTTCAATGTATCTCCTGGATAGTATAGCAAAAGGGAGTAAGGGAGTGGTCTTTTTGAAAAGAGATAATTATTATTTTCTATACATACAATATGTATTTTTATTTTAATAGGAAAAAGAAGAGTAATATTAAAAAAATTTTGGCAGATATTTTTAAAAGAAAACTTCAGGAATAAGTGTGGGAGTCCGGAAATTCGACGGGAGACTAAAGGAATGGAAGTTTCCTTGGAAGCTTACACTGTGTTTCCTAGAACCACCGCTGATTTTAAGGTATATTTTATATAAGAATAATAGAAATTCCTTCTAGGACCTAGGACTCCTAGGACCTCAAAAATGAACTGAAAGTTCAACAAAACCCCTTGCGATCATATGACTAAAAACATTGAAAATCTCTCAAGTGATCGAAGGGTTGGTATTAGGAACTTTCTCATATTATTAAAAGATTTATGGTTTTGACTTTACAAGGAACATCCTAAAGTGCTCTTAAGACGTTAACATATCATCAAAGCAAACCTTTATGTTGGCCGAAAATTATGTTATGAACACTTGTTAATTGTTCGTCTAGTTAGTTAAATCGTTTTGTTTGTGCTTAACGATGGTTAATGTTTTAGGTCAATTTCATTTACTGCTTAGCTATTAACTAGTCCTGAAGTAAGCGGAAGAAAAATCAAACAAAAAAAAAACCCAAATAGATTGCCCAAGGTGTACAATGGAAGTGTCTAAGAGGCGAGAGAGTTAACCAAATTGCGGTTACTTCATCCAACAATTGCCTCATTTGTCAGGTGTCCAACAGATGTTGGTCTCGGGACACAGTTTCGAAACTAACTTCAGCAGATGCCACAACTTGGATGCTGAATAGGTAGTAATATATATATATGTATATATATATATATAAATACAATCATATATATGTATACAAGTACACAAAGAATAAAGCACCTGACCGCAAGACACGAGGTGCAAAAATTAAATTTCTATTCATATTTTCTGAATGCCCTATAAATATGACAGGGTACACTGAAGTTAAGGCAGTATTAGTGTATATGTGTGTATATATATAAACATGATAAGTACCTATTCATAAAGTAAGTTAACTGAACTATACCCTATATTTTGTCTATGACAAACAGTTTAACTCAGTGTAATTGGTTGCTTTGAACTAAAGAGCTCCAATTACCCTACGTCTGCTACTCCGATGAACTATATCAGTTATACTATATATATATACACAAACTAAATGTAGCTTTATATGTACAGTTTGCTTATTAAAACAACAGGGTATCTTTGAGTCCAATAAATTGATCTCGAGTGATCTGAGTTATTATTTCTTCTACTACTTCTGCTTTTTTTTGTGTGTAATTGCCGAAAGTATTTGTAAGTATGTTGGCCATTGGCTCGCGTGTAACGCCCAAAGCTCTCCCTCCATTCCACCAGTAAGCCTTGTATACCCCCCGAAAGAAAAGGTAGAAAAAAAATAAGTTAAGCCTGAGGCTTAATTCTCTTTCAGCCCGTTTCGTCTTGTCCAAATTTTTAGGTGGAGCGTGGCCAATGCATAAGCCATTTATTATAAACAATTGTTAAATCAGACCGGAACAGTTTTCGTCTAGTTCAGTACGTGTATATACAAGGCATACTATATACATATATACAGGTATATATATATATATATATAAATATATATATAGTTATATATATTCGTTATGTGTATAATATTCGTACAGCTACCCACAGATATTTCTTTCTTTTGTTGTTTGTCTTATTGCTAGTTTTGTTCGCCAAGTGGCATTGTTAGCAACTGTTGCTGGAAATTGTTATAGAAGTGTGTTGTTATGTTGTTACAGGTAGGCTAGCGGGGGGTGTATACCAGTAGCAAGGGGATAAGTAGAAGAGGAATGATTCGACGCTCCGATTGTGTCTGTCTCGAAGCGTGCCGTCGCCAATTCAATTTTTCACCATTTCTATGGCATTTTTTGCCGCTTTCGACTACAGTTAAATATAATTTGTTTTATAATACTATTATTATTACTACTGCTATTACTATTATTATTATTATTATTTATATTATTTACTATTTTTGAAAATACCAATTTATGTGGCCATAATATTTTTATAGTAACATCTATAAGGCTAACGAGCACTTCTTGTCTTAAATATGGCTCATAGTTCTAAGCCGAAACTCAACTTGTGCGCTGCCTACGCACCTAAAGCGTCTACTTAAGTGGGGATGAGGGAAAGAGTTGGGCTTAGTTATATGTATATATATATATTTATTCTATCTATCAGTATATATCTTAAGTTAAACGTAAGTGTAAAAGAAAGTTAAGACCTATTAGCATATATGGTATGCCCAGTTGCTTTTGATATAGATTCAGATTAAGTTTTAGATTCACTTGAAATGTAAATCAGTTTACTGCGCCATGTGGGTGTTTTAGCCCTAAGAGAGAACAATGGCTTATATACTAAATACCCATATATATATATAGGTATATGATTGTTGGTAGATAAGTAGCTTGTGTATAACCTTGTGGCACTCTTAGAGATTTGACCATTTGAATGTATGCTTCAGTTATTTTTATTTTATTTAATATTATTTTTACTTTAACGAGCAGTTTTGTTTTTTTTTTTTTGCTTACCTCGTTCTGTTTTTTTTTTTTTTGGTTTTTTTTCTTTCGTTTGAATTTTCTTCTATGCTTTTAGGCCAAATTCAACAAAAATCCAATTGAGAGCGTTGCATATATGCGATTAACAACACGAATTGAAATTGGGCCAATGCAGAATGTTCTCAAAATGTCCAAAGCAACACACACTTATATAAACACATGCACACACGCGCGCATACACACACGCACACACACAGAGAGTCAATTACTTGCACACACTTTTCATATTTTCTTCTTTTAAGTTGAAATTGTTGGCCTTCTTGCACTTTTGCATCGTCATCGATGCCAAAAGCAAGAGGTGAAGTAGAAGCAACAAGAAGAACCATAAATTGAGAAGATTAGTGCAAAGCAAACTCCGCCAGTTATATGCTACTTAGTTACGGTTGCAATTGTTGTTCTTGTTGTTCTTCTTCTCCTTCTTGTTGCTCCTGTTGTTGTTGTTGTTGCTGTTGTTATTGTTGCAATGTTCTATGTGTTCTCTATGTGTGTGTTATTGTTGCTGTTGCTGTTGCTGTTGCTGTTGTTGTGGATGCTGCAATAGGCCAGTACAGGCCAGGCCGGGCCGGGCCAGTCGACAGTCGTCAGAGTCGTACTCGTTTTACCGTTAGAATGCAATCAGCGCGCGCGCTCGCGATGCTGTTAGCTTCATCGGTTGTGGCATGGGCACAGTATGATGTTGATACGTTTGGTTAGAGGGGGTGGTATGGGGTGTATATGTTTTGTGGTTGATTTGGCCAAGGGAAAGACGGTATGTGTTTTACGAGTAGACCGTCACAGCACTTTTCTATCGAATATCCAATAAAAACTTGTTTCTTGTTTCGTATAAGAATATATATCGCGTAATAGTCGGCGACACGTAACAAGGTGAGTGGAGGTGTAGATATTAATGGAGTAGCTGTTACCATAAGTAACAGAAATAGTTTCAAACTACGTTTTTTATAACTCCATAAACACACAATTCTTTAATAGTTATTATTGTTACTATACACACACACACACACACACACTCACTCTATGATTAACGATAAACACTTTGTTAAGCCTTAAGCACAGCTAGCAAAGTTATCGTTTTAATTGAAATTCAATTCGATTCGATATTAAAAAAAAACAGTAACAGTAACAGTAATAAAAATAGAAACAGAAATTCAGTTTATTCAGTTAAATACGCAGATCTTCCTTCTCTCCTTCTTTCCTCATACGCCGACTTACACACGTCTTACTCATCGAGATGTCACGCACCGACTGAAGCAGAGGCAATCCAAGCAACCGTAAACTTCAGCTTCAGCTTCAGCTTCAACTATAGCTCGACCCAAACACACTCAATGACAGTTAGCTTGGCTCTCTTGCGGCTACTTTCTTAACAAGTTTAAGGCGCTCTCTTTCTTACGCTCGCATTAACGCTGTTGCTTTGAGCTTAGCTTGTATAAGACTTTGATTTTATAAGATATTTCTTATAAGACAACAGTCAACAGTTGCAGTGCTGCAGTTGACTTTGTTTGTAGTCTTATCGTCTAATCACCCAGTTATAAGTATGTTATTTAAGGAAAGGGTATTTATAGTGTTCTTACGACTAGTCGTCGATCTTATCAATTGCACTAGTATATAATTTAATAAATAAGATATTGTTCAGTGTTATTTGGCTACAAGTTATTTCAATGAAATCTATATTGATTAAATCTATATAGATTAGCTACAGCAAGTTGGTTGAAACTCTATAATATATATATACAGTATAAATCGGTTATAAGCTGCAATGCTTATATGAAAATATTGCTTAAATGCAAAATTATGTAATTTTTAAACATCATAAAACTATTTAGAACTAAATGTAGTCTCATAAATGCAAAAAATTGCTTATAAGAAAATATTGTGTATAAACAAATAAAAAAGCGTTCATTTGCAATCAGTTCATATACATTTTATCGGTTTTAAACAAATTATAAGCTGTAGGACAGCAATATTAAAATTTTTGATCTCATTTTATATTTAATATTCTGTTTTTTTTTATTTATAGCTGACGAACAGCATAAAATATAAATTTAAGTAAACTTCTAAACCTGTGGTTTATTTTATAACAATCATTTTTATACAACGTATTTGCATATAACTCATGATTGCTTAAAAGCAAATATCGAATATATGCAATATCGAATATTTGCATATAAGCGGTATATACTGTAATATATTCTATAGTTGCTTTAGAAAGAATTTATGGCAATAATTTATCGAAAATAATCCTAACAATAATCGAGGAGAAAAACAGAATTATAATATAATATATTATACTTTATTTTTTACCTACAGCACAATTGTATTTATATATAATTCAAATAATTTGGGGCTTTCCGATTTTATTGTTTAACTCTTTATAATTAATTAATCGAATTGAATTTAAAACTGTTGTTGTTCAGATTAAGCTTAGCGTTTTCTTAGTTATTTTAATTTTGTCTGCTATAGAAGATATAAACATAATGTATAAGATCTTCGGTATACAAAAAAAAAAAATATTTTTATAAGAACTAACGGTTGTCTTTGTGGAATGCATTAAATGCATTCGTTGTATACTTTATGCGGCACTAAAATGCATGTTGCATATCGTTGTGCGGCAGAATGCAATGAGTCAAAAGCTTTAAAATTTTTATGGAGATTTGTACCCAACAATATTATTTATCAATCTGCGTCATATTAAATCGAAATTTAGTAGCATTGATTAAGCAGTCATTATAGAAAATCAGACAATAAAAAAATTTTATTCCTTGTCTCTCGTTTATTATTTAAAAAATTTAACAATTTTGGAGATCGACAAGCTGAAGATCAAGATATAAAGACTAAAACTAGTGAACTAGCTTGCTTTTACGGTGATGTAACCACTCGAGGCTAATCATTTAAAGTATCAAATAATTTGGAAATGTTTGAAAAAGAAAAAAAGCATTTGTGATCCAAGAACACTTGGATCTACCGATCTCTTTCTAATTAAAAAATATATTTATATAACAATATAAATAGGTTTGAGCAGAAAAAAACGAAGTGCATACTTTAACGCTTATATCAAGTTATCGGTTTGGTAAGCTTTTGTAACATTGAGCTTTTGTCAGCCAAATAATGTAAGAAACTGTTGCATACCTTCGGGCTCTTGATAAAACAAAATGCAAGCAAGAAATGCACTATGGTTGTTGTCATAGACAATTGCAATGGCTTTGATCGTTGTATTTTATATTTTCAAAAAACAAAACGGCCACACTGTAAAACGTACGTTATAAGTGGTCCTATTAAATAACCTGATTGGCAGTCTACCAATATTACTAACTGAAGTAGCTTGTTTATGGCCAAATGAAAACGATCCAATTAAAATTTTAGAAGAACGCTGAAGCCTAAGAATTAAAGCAGGTCAGCAAACTAGAAGACTGTCATCATTTCTTCTTAAATCAATTAATTTTTAGGAAATAAAAGATATGATTACACTTTCTTTAATTATTATTCCTATAGACTTATTAGATTTCGGATTGCATTTAAAAAATTTGTTAGCTGATTTATTAAGCCCTAGCGAAAGCTACTATGATTTTTGCTACAAAATTTGCAATGCGTTGCATCTTCATAAACGTAAACGTTTATCTTTCTTTTTTTTTATGCGTCGACAATCTGTCTTTCTGGTGGTAATTCCTGCATATGTTCCAGTTAGTAGAATAGATCATAGAATTGCCACAAGCACATTCCAGTCAAGCATTAGCCTACTTAATCCAACAGATCTTAATAGATATAAAAACTATTAGGGTATACATTGTGTGGGTATACCCGAAAAAAGTGAATGTTGTAGCAAGTTGTTAAGCTCACCTGTTGCAAATTGATTTGACCGGCTCGTACATGGAGTCGAGTGAATATTCATCTGCATTAGAGCTACAAACATTTGTATGATTCTCTACCGCCTCCTCATAGCAGTAGCTACAGCTACAACAGGAATACTGGGAACAGTAGGAGGAGGCATCTATATCGGTGATGCCAATGGAGCATTCTTCATCTTTTATTGGATGACTACGTCGGCGTTGTGTAGTTTTAGCATCTACTGGTGTGATTTTTTGCTGCTGTGGAGATTCTCCACTTCTTGAACGACTACAAGGGGGAAACGGAAGAGATAAGCGATCAGAGCAAAGATAAAGTCAGCCAAATGTTTTAATGGTAATTACCTCTTTGTGCGTGTGTCCATTGTATCCATGACCACGTTCCAAGTGCGGTGGATTAAGTAGAGCAGAAATAACATACGCGACGTCTCGCCACTATTTGTCGTTGCATTGGCCGCATTGCCAGCGCCTAGACAGCTGCTGGAGCCAAGACGTTCTTGGTTTTGGCTTGGATCAGCTGCCTCATTCTGTGGATAACGTGCTGGTAGGGTCTTGGAACGATATTCATCCTGTAAGCAAAACTCTCGCTTATGCTGTTGGTAACGCCTGCGCGTATTGAACTGGGAATCAACATCTTCCGGATCGCCAACTCTTCCCGTTGCGCTTCTATTTGCAATACGATTTCCCATTACGATGATGCGATGTCATCAGTTCAGGCGCCAGTCATGCATTGCCTAATTTGACAGGAACATGAATGCATGTTAATAGCTAATCTATGTATTAGTATACTTGTGGATGCATGAAAAGATTTGCTGCATATGTTTATGAATGTGTGTGTGACTGTGTTTTTGTGCTTGTGTAGAAGTGTGAGTGTGTGTGTGTGTGTGTGCGTGTGTGTGTCCACCGACATAGTTCCTAACCAGTTCCCAGCTAAAACGCAAAAGTGAAGTGAACGACGCGACCAACATCTGCGAATGGGCGTTGGAATTGGGTCAACAGCGAGCTCTAGAGCTCGTTTGGAGACGCCTATTGAGGTCAACGTTGGACTGACCATGAACAACATATCATACTGTAGACTATGTACATAGAAGGCTACTGTTGCTCCTTAGCGACGCTTCTCATTCTAAATCCGATTGAAAGAGATTCTTCTGACTGCCTCATTGCCTCACTGACAGTCTCAGTCGCAGTGCCTGCCAGATTTGTTGACTGTTGCCTGTTTGCCTGTTTGTTGTTGGTAATTACGATATAAACAATCTATTGGAGATAGTGATGGATTGCGTGGACCAGTTTGGACATATACATGGACATGGACAACATGATTACATGTACGCACATCAAAGTCACTGTCAAATAGAATGGCATAGAATGGGCACACAGGAATAATAACCAACTGATAGACCTCAATACAATACAATACAATACAGGTCAAGCAGTAATCTCTGATAAGGGTAACAATTCATCAATTTAACACTAGCCACAAATTTGTCTTTGAATATCAATGTTTTGGAATCTATGAAGAAGACAGCAGATTTTTTTGAACTTCAACTGGAATGTCTACCCTATTCCTATGCCTTATCATATTGACCTGCTGTCAACTGACCGCAAAAGATCTGATATTAAAAGTATATGTTTTTGTTGTTATTGTTGTTGTTGTTGTTGTTGTTATTGTTTGTGGCAACAAACTACAAATATCACTATCTGTATAGAGGTAAGCCACAAGTGCTGTTTTGAGTGTGCAAACAGGGTGTAGCTTATCAGTGTTATGCGTGAAACAACACTTCAAATATACGTATACAGTAAAAACTCTCTTGACCGGACATTAGAGGTGACCTTTTGGTTCTTTTGTTGTATATAAATAAACTGTTTTTAGCAAGTCTTTTTTAACAAGGATAAGTATGCAGTATCCGTTTTAAATCTTTTGGTCACTAAGTTCTAGGTTAATAACTAATGAAAACGTGATTATCACTTCGATAGACATATATATTCCTATTCTAAAAAGTTACTCTAGAGTATTTTCTAAAGAGGTTATAGGCGATATTTCATTTAAGGTCAAAAGGATTTCCCATTTAAGAGGGATAGAATTGTTTAGCAAAATACTGAAATTTCAGGATTACAGAAAAAATATGTCCGTTGAAGAGAGCTCTCACTGTTTATATATAAATTTTTTAGCCGCTGGGCAGATTGACCTAGTACAGTTAATACTGTTTGGTTGCAAGTTCATTAAAAATATAATCTGCGTTGACAGATTAACTCTCATCTAACAGTATACGATAAAACAACAATCCAAAGCCAAAACTGTATTGAAATTGCCTATTATTAACAATGATATATATATGCATCTAATATGCAGATTATCATATAAAATGACTTTCGAATATATGTTAAATAGAATGCAGACAGAAGCATTTCCATGTTCCAGAAGAAGTTTTTATCTAGTTTTTTTTTTTTGTTAACCATAGACATTTTGATGAGCAACCGGTTCTAGATACAAATGACAAATAAACCGAAGGGGAAAGTTGTTATCAAGTAAAAATAATATAAAAAATTTGGTAAGGTAGGTTGAGAAATGTCATAAAAAAAGAAACAAAAAACAAAGTTACAACTAATTTACATATGTTTTTTTACAATTTCTATGCTGAGGTTGAATAAAACGAGGTGTCACTGTATCGTACCAAAACATAGAAAATATAAGCTAAGTCATGTACTAACGGCATGAGCACAGTGCAATTTATGTCAAAAGCGAATCTAGTCTACATAATTTAAGGTGATCAAAATTTACAATAGTACATGGTTTATCTTATCGGTTTCAAGCGTCACCCTGTATTCCGTACAATGTTAACTTTAGGCAACGCGTCAGTTAAAATACGAGTAGCTCTACAGTCGCTTTTGCAACAATCGTGCGAACAGTTCGTTAAAACGTAGGTTAAAGCTTTTCGCCGCGACAATAAAATAAACAAATTTCGAATTCTTCTATAACATTCTTGTATAGTTGTTTTTGTTGTTGTTGTTGATTTGTAACAGGAGCAGCTGGGAATCTGCAGTCTGCGGAAATATGAGCCAAAGTCAACTTATTACAAAGCAATTGGCATTTGAGGAGAAGCCATTGCATGTTCCTTCGTTAGAAGAGTTGCAGAATGGTAAGCACATAGCAGGCAGTTTTTAACACAATCAAATGACCTTCAACAACTGTGTCGCACTTTCCATAGCCGGTTTCTAGTTGTTGCTTGCGCTGTCGCTGTCGCAGCCGCTGCCGCTGCCACTGTCACTGTCTCTGTTCTTGCTACTGCTTTAGCCTCTGTCGCTGTCGCTGTCACAGTACATGTTAAATTTTTTCGTTTTTCGCTTTATTTTTTGTTCTGAGCACAAAAAATACAGCGAAACAGATGATCAAAGCTTTTTTTGCTCATCTTCTGTTTTTGTTGTCTTGATTGAGGGCGTGATAAAGCTTTATTTTTACAAATGTTCCTCTCTTTTTTTCTCCCTATGTTTCTCTATTTTTGTGTCACAAAGTCATACAGTGTGCACTATGTAAAAACTTTGCCGAAGTCAATGTGAACGTTGGGGACTGTCCTGATTTGAAGGCGGCAAAATTTGGTCTGGTGGAATCAGGACTGGGGGGTAAGGCTACTCTACTGGAGGTGGGTGGTCCACCGTATCTGCTGCCACTGGTACAACGCGACAAACTATACAATATCAAGGAGATAACGCGACACATACAGGGTGATGGCAAAATTTTTGCAGTTGGCGCCGGTGCAGGACCCTTTCCCATACGCAGCTCAAACTGTGAAGGCATTTACAATATATCCGTTGGTGCTGACGATAAGGTGACCAATGGCAGTTACACGGCTACTGTGCGTGGCGAGCAGGAGGAATGCGTTCTAGAGCGCATACCCGATACAGAGGAGCGTTGTGCTCTATTGTTGAATCTATTCGTGTGCCGTGGTGAATCCGGACCAGTGCTAAGAATTTGCGCCAAGAAACGTACAGGTGAACTTAACTTTATTGAAAGCATACGTAAAGGCTTGGAACAGCATTATGGAGATAAAGTTGTGGGCCTGGGCGGCATATTTGTCATTAAAAAAGGTGCCGCCCATCAGCATGTGATGCGTGACTTTAGTACCAAGCCCATTCATACAGACGATGAGGTCAATGAGTGGCTTAAGTTCTATGAGATGCCCGCCCAATTGAATGCAGTTGGTACCCTAGTCACAAAAGAGCACAACCTCGATCTACGCTTACAGCACTTTCACTCCTTTTCATTCAGTAACTGGGGCGGTCACTATCACTATGACACCACTCCGGACACTGTGGAGTACGAGGCATATCTCAATGTGGCTGAACGTGTTGTGCGCGTCGATAAGCCACTGGATACTCACAAGGTGGGCAGAGATTAAACAAACCACAGATTCGGAATTTAAACCTTAACTCAATACACAATTCAATAATAAACCATTTATATTAATAAATATTCATTAGAAATACTAAAAAAATAAACGCTAGTAAATATTTTTTTAGCTTCTTCATTTAGCAAAAACAATTAAAATTTATAAATCGTTAATGGAACACTATATAGTATGCCCCCAAGGGGTGTGTTACTTTTATGTAATTGCCAAAAACGAAAAAAAAAACAAAACCAAAACATAAACAAAAACAATGCAGACAAATTGGCAACTTAACTTTCTACATGTTAGCGGCCAAAACTAATCAATCAACGAGTTAGAAGATGATCAACACAGCTCCATTTCTTCTTGCCACATTATTCTTTGAATCTTCTGGTCTTCTGGTCTTGTTTTATAACTTGGTTGGCCGCACTAATGAGACTCTGTGAGATACGGCGACTAGCTAAGAAGGCCGTAAATAATGCAACAGCTATTCAGAAATCTATGTACAACATATGCATTATTATTATTACTATTAATTTTATTATTATGATTATTTTTGCTTTTTTTTCTTTTGATTTTACACATTTTTTTTTCTAATTGTAATACCCTTAAAATATTAGAAATAGGTGAAGAGAGAATAGTTGGCCATATGTTCATAATTCTTATCTATTAATATATTTAACTAATAGAGTATATATCTTCTTAATCAATATCAAGACTTCTACATCCTTATATTAATTCTGAGCTTCTAATTTTGTATTAAAATTTCACGCTACTCTCCCTTTAATCTTTAAAAAGTTTTCATTTTTGTCGACAGGAACTTGGTTTAAGTCTTTGCTATAAGCTTCATAAGGATCATATGATAAGCATAGGTGAAAACGAAGGTCAGTTTGGCAGGAACTTTCATAGAATAAGAAAAAGGCCTAAGATGTATATAATATATTCAAAATTTAGTAATAGTTTTGGTTAAGATATATCCAAGTTTTGTTAAGGGTATCTTATGGTCGAGCAAATGCAACTGGAGCATTTCTACATGTTATGTTTATTGTTGTTGTTGTTAGTGTATTTTTTTCTTTTTTTTTTGCATCGCTGGCCATTAATTATTTAATAGCTTTGATACAGGCCTGTAGTCATCGTAGTTTTTCTATAGATCGTGCCGAGGCACTGCTATTATCTTGAGTTTTTCTGTTTTTTTTTTTTTTTAACCAATTTCTTGTATTAAAACTGGATTCGCGAAATGGATATGGATTGCATTTCGATTATTAAGAATTACTTAGTGACAGTTACGAATTAAAAATGCCCACATAAATGAAAATACGTATAGAAATGTATCTTTTGATTTCTATAAGAAATCCAGTTTAAAACTTACCTTTTACTCCATTCAAATTCATTCAGAATTTCTTATTATGATTATTATTATTATTATGGGTTTTAGGTAAGCGCCTCTAACCGTTCAATCGTCTGACCTTTGTTAAGCTTTGATCGTATTACTTTTTTTTTTTTTTTTGGTTAAGTTATAACGGTTAAAGTTTCTAATATTTGCATTTAAATATTTATAACATTCGAAATTCGTTTGGGCAAAGTTAAGCTTTCCGTTCGATAGAAATGAATAACAAAGCTAACAGATCATTTCGATTTGAACCAATTTAAACTTCCATTCGTTAAGTGCTATACATATACACGTGCATATATATGTTTATATTTAATGTTTATATATATGTTTTAAAGGGAGAAATGCAAATGCGATTTCGCCCATGAAAAAAAAGAGAAAAAAAATATCATTTATTGTATTGCCGTTGCTGTTTTTCTAGTCACTTTAACATTTATTCACATTTTAAATACACAATTAGCACTTTTTATTAGCCATATCTCGTTTTGATTGACTGCCTGTGGGTTGTGGGACGTGCTGAGACCGAGGACAGCGGCGTATTGCTGCTATCTCCGAGTTGGAGTTCGAGTTGGAGCTACAGCTACAGCTAAAGATATTGCTGGTGGAGCTAGAGTCGCGTTTAACGTCTGTACGGCTTAAACTCGCATTGCAGACTGAATGAAGTTGGACGTTTCGTTGAATGGCTGAATGGCCACTGCTGTTGCCTCTGATGCTGCTACACAGTGGCGCAACATTAACTAGCAAAAGAAGGGGGACTAATAACAATACTTTGTAGAGAATTAATGACAGTCATACAAAGTTTTAATATAGCATAGTAAAAGTTAGTTGAGTCAACTAAAAGCTGTTTTAACCTGGGTGTGTTTTAGTTTTAATGCACAAATTTAGCTACGCCCTTGTCAATTACCACTTAAGCTTTGTTGTTGCCGGTTTTCGGCCTGTTTTAGTTTGTTGTGGGCATGTTTACGTTTAAAGTTGTTGTGTTTGTTGTTATTGTTGTTGTCTGGTTTTGATTGAAATTGTCGTTGAATCTTAATTTGGACACATTTGCTGAGAGTTATGTAGTTGATACATGTATTTTAACCATGACTAAAACAACGTCAAGTGCATAAAACAATGCAGGCCACATGCAAGATTTCCAATTCCTGAACCTGTTCCTATGAGAAACTCCATCACCGCCAATGCCAATGCCAATGCCAATGCCAACGCCAATACCAATACCAATGCCAGTGCGAATTGGGCGGACAACAATAACAACAACAACAACCAATAATAGAGCGCTCCTGTTTGGCCGACACCTGCCCAAAGGCTATCAAAAACAAAACCAGACCTCCCTAAAAGCCGTACATTGAACCGCTAAGGAAACCAGCGACTCTGCGACTGGATCTCTGCCAATAACAATTGCATAATGAGTTTTGGCCAAAAACAAATTTATGAACATTTACCGGGTAGTGATGGTTATTGGCTGTTGGAGAATACTCGTTTTATTGGCAACTAAGATCCTATAGGCGTTTATTAATATTAAATCTAATTAAACGAAGTTTTTTTTTTTAAATCTTGAGAGAAAGTTGTTCTACACTCAGAATAAAAAAAAAAAAAAATTTTTTTTTTCAAGTTCCAATCCTATTAAATACATAATTATATATACCAAACTAGGACAAAAAGCTGGTCCATGATGATGTGACTAACTCTGAGTGTTTCTATTTAAAGAGTTCTCTTCGATTTTGTAAGCTTGTTAATTTCTCCGTATACAGCAGCAACAAACCTTATGAAGCAGCAAATTGGGTTAACTTATACAAGGAATTAAAGCAGGTTACATCTTTCTGCGGTATATAGTATATATAATTAAGATTATATAAGATAAGACAGCTGAGTATTTATTTTGTTTTCATGCGTAAAACATTTTAATTTTTTAAAGATTATTCGCAGCGAACTAACGATAACAAGAAACTAAACTCAGATTCGGTACGTCAGAAATATTCAGATAATCTCATCGTACAACCGAATCTTTGGAATGGCATTCAATGCCAAAGGAAAAAGTAGTTAAAAAAAAAACATGTGTACAATGCAAATTAAATATTGTTGTTACTCGTAAATTATAAATAAAGCGACCAAATATAGATTTACACTTGTACAAACGGTGTGGGGTATACGGGTTGTAATCTCGACAAAAAATCAAATGCAGATGTCTTAGGATGGCGCCCTTTAAGCTACTAGAAATGCGGGCAGACGCGTTTTTCGCTGTAAAATTTCGGGTTTTTGTTTTGTGCCCGTAACCGTCCCGGGTCATTGTAAGGATTTCTATTGGTAGCGGGATAGCGTTGGCAGTGGTGCAAATGATGTTGTTACGACCGGCGAGTGAATAATATGCGACCTACAAACATAAAACCAAATATAAATATGAAAAATATATTGATAATACTATATGTATGTATAGACTTACCGCCAGAATAGGGAACTGCCACGCTTGAGCTCCCTACGTGCTTGCAAATCATTCCAACATCCCACCCAATTCTTATAATAAGGCATTATGGGAGGTCTTCCAGCCATCAGACGCGATCCACTGATCGCAGAGCATGTAGAAACCACCTGCAGAGGATAAAGCAAGCTGGAGAATGCAAATTGTGTGAAACTTGCATTATACAGCCTGGCATTCTTATCCTCAATAATATATTTGTTTACAATGTAAACAGATGACCTGGACAGCACCAGGCAAACCACGTCAAACAGCAGCTTGGGTATAAGCCCAGCAAAGAAGCCAACTATCCCTTCCGTTTTCCAAATTTCAGCAACAGAACCCAAAACGGAATTATACAGTGTTTCGCGACCAATGAATTGAGCCATCATACGTAGCGAAATTACATGGAACGGGTGCGCAACAATGATGCCAGTGACCGTTAATACAATGTCTCGTTTAAGATTATACTTAAACTGCAAATAGCTGTTAAAAAAAAAAGAAAAATATTATTCAAAAAGCTTACTTAATGGCAAATGGATAATATACCTCTGCTCTTCAGTCAACGCGCGATCATCTTTGTCCTCGCGTTCAGACAATTGTAAAGTCTCAGCTATGTTCTTACTTACAACGTAGCTCAGAACAGAACCAATCAGTCGGGGGGCCAAGCCACGATAGCAACCATAGAGGCCATCCACTTTTTTAATATGACCGGCTAATATGAGTGCAAGATTAAATCAGTGAACAAAGTACGATTTATCGCTGTCAATTTTCTTACTGTATTGGAATATGTTTGGCAGCAGCATAGTGGGCTTGCCGAGCATTGATTTTCCGGGTACGGCGGATATGGGTTCATATCCAATTTGTATTAACGTCTTTGAGTATTCAAATGGATGCAGTGCAGCGCTTACTCCGATCCGCAAACCAAAACGAATCCACTCATTAGCTTCGGATTCTTCATTTCCGGAATTATCACTTAAATTTGCCATTGTTTGGGTGCTTCGACTGTTGGTGGAATATTGAAAATTTTAGCTAGGCTAGTGTGAAAATATTAACCGGTCAATCAGATTGTTTGCACGTCTGCCCTTTTTTCTTCGCTTCAATTCAGGTTACAAAACTTTGACAATATACATATCGATACTATTTCCTACGATGTATTCCAAAGTGAACTACAGTCCAATTGAACTGGTTTTATATAGCACATATGATATATTTTTCTTATCGCATTATGCGTTATAAATATACGAAAAATATATTTTGTTGTTCAAATCGAGTTATATATAATTATGTTATTTAACATTACATTTAACAATTGACAATATAAAATTTTTTTTTTATGAATATTATGCGTATTGCATAATTTGAATTGTACCCTAACTACCTGAACGAAAATATTATTAGTTGAGATGCAACCATGTGGTTCACAAATCTATCGATTATACCGATAGTACGATTCGCATGTGCCTACAACAATAGAAATTTTCATTTGTTGCTCCCCCATCTGTTTTTGTGCTGTTTTTTTCGTGGTAATTTTTTTAATAAATAAACAATTTTTTATTTAAAAACAGTTATTTTTTTTTGCAAATTATTAGCTTATGTAACCATGCACTGACGCTCACATTTATTCAGTTCATACTCTCATCAATCAACTTGGATAAGTGTGAAAGCTTTACCCTCAAATTTAATAAGTTATGACGACGAAAGCGTCAGAGGCGAGCAAAATGCTCGAGGCAGCGTTGCAGCAGATGGATGGTATTATATCGAACTCAACAACTGCATCTGTTGGTCAGTCGCAACTCCATGCTCAGGCGCAACCAGTTGCCTCAACTGCATCCGCACTCACAAGCTTCTGTGAGCGTAATTTGATTTCCGCCACAAATGTGTTGTCAACAGCTAAAACGTTGGCGTTAGCATTGCAGCAGGTGAGTCAGAGAGAATAATTATAGCTAAGCTGGCTATAAATATATATTATATGTAGGTTGGCTTGGCGGCACCAGCACCAGATCCGGTAACCGCGGCAATAATAAGCGATTGGCTTGAAACGCATATACCAAGGCAAGATTCAGATGAACGCATGCGCCGATTACAACGTGACAAGGAAGGTTTAGCCCTGCAGTACCAAATGTTAGCAGAACGTGTTTCAGAACAAGCGGATAGAATAATTGAGCTGGAAGGACTGCTGACTGAGAAATCGCAACAACTATGCAGCAAAGAAGAACAATTACAACGCCAGATGATTTCACGATCTGCGCTTGAAACTCAAAAACTTGAATTGATGAGCGCTTTAAGTGAACTGAAGTTGCATAGAACGGCGCTGGAGTGTGAGAACGAGTTAAATGCTAGTGATAGAGCTGAGAACATCATACCTTTTGGTAGCCTGAGTAATATAAACCAAAAGTGCTATGCCGCCGATGGTACACTTGCACCCAAAACTCCTCCCTCCGCCTTGCGTCATCAAATCAAACCACAATTTCATAGTTTGCCTCGTTCACATGGTGGCGCCATCAAACAGCCACAACGTGCACAGACCAACAACAATAATAACAACAATAATCGAACTCTGGACGTAAATGCAAACAGCAGCGGGAAACAACGCAATGTGGCATTCGCATCCAACGAACAAATATTAATTGATGACAGTGTGCTAAGCGATGGTGCTGTCGATGAATCCGTTTCCATGTACTCCAGTTTCAGGTCCCAAACCCAGTCCACGTCATCTCCCAAACTGCGTGAACGTTCTGCCCGCGGCTTGCGAAGTATTTTAGGCAAGCTGCGTCGTAGCAACAGCAGCACTTGCGAACTAACTGCTCTGGAGCAAGCGGAACCAGAAGAGTTTCGTCGAGGTGGAGCACGTGCAACTGCTGGTGGCCGCATCGAATGGAGCTCACAGACCCCAATGTTCAGTGATGCTGCCAAGCATTATACCAGCTGGAATCCACAAGAAGTTTGTAATTGGCTGGCGCACATGGGTATGGGCGTCTATCAGGATAGCTGTAGGTAAGTGTATTTTTAGCCAATTTTCTACTCCCTTCTCTTCCTAAACAGAATATATTTTGATAACAATAATTTAATTGTTTTAAATAACAGAAAATGGCTCAAAGGTGATCCGACAATATGTTTCTTTAGCGCCTCACCGGTGGACATTGAGCGAGAGCTTCATTTGAAGTTAAGCTTACATCGCAAGAAAATTTTGTTGGCCATTGATGATCTAAAGGGTAAGGAATTTGATGAGATGACACTTAAGGCAGCTGACTTGGATGCCGGCTGGGTATTGCGCTGGTTAGATGATATTGGTTTGCCACAGTATAAGGATTATTTTTTGCAAGCTAAGGTAGATGGTCGTATGTTGCATCGGTTGACACTTGAGGATATATCCCAGTTGCATGTTAGTTCCTGCTTGCACATTGCCTCACTACGTTGCGGTATTTTATGCATGCGCCGCATGTCCTGGAACGCAGAGGGCCTTATCCGTCGCTCAACTAAAATTACCGACAGCAGCGATGAAAGCACTGGCAATGGTAAAGATAGTGTTGAACTATGGACAGCACATCGTGTCATGGAATGGTTAAAGACAATTGATTTATCCGAGTATGCGCCCAATTTACGCGGTGCTGGAGTCCATGGTGCCTTAATGCTCTATGAGCCACGTTTCAATGCCGATTTGCTAGCCGATTTATTGTCAATACCGCCAAGTAAATCATTGCTTCGTCGCCATTTGGCAATGCATTTTAAAGAGCTCGTTGGACGTGCAGTGATACTCTCTAAGCGTGATGCTGAAGCAGCACCTGGTTATCTACCGTTAACGATCACTGCAAAACTAAAGCCACATAAACGCAGTCAGTTTACACTTAAACGACGCAAAAGCACAAAAGGACAAAACGAAGTTGACTGGCAAGATTTTGTTTGTCCAATGAATGCTGTGGCACCAGTGCTAAACACATTGGAAGCACCAAATGATCATGATAGTTCGTTAAGCTCTAATTAAATATTCAACCATGTAACCAGTTTAAGCCAGTGAACCATATGATGAGCTATTGGCATATTGCAAACAAGGATAAGTGTCATTGTCATTATTATCATTATCAGCATCAGCATCATCATCATCATCATCATCATCATCATCATCATGATTATCTTCACGCGCAATTATATACAACTATAATTATAAATATTGTTAATCTAGTTTTAAGCGTTTATATGACCCTGAAACGGATGAACTGCCCGACCAAGCAAGAAGATTAGCTAGATATATTTGCATGTGAAAACCAACTTGACAACCAATTGTTGCAACCCAATTCTAAAGCAATTTTTTTTACATTATTAAGGACCAAACGACCAACTAATCCATTACGTATTATGCACATTTATACATATATACAAACCACACACACACTACGCTACGTATATACAAATTTTTTGAAATATTTACATTTATATATACATATATATATATATCGTCTTCCAAAGTAAGTTAAATAATCTGAACTGAAGTATTTAAAGAGAAAAAAGAAATAACGAAAGAAACTTAAGCATATAACCCAACCTGGATATCACGCCAAAATCTGGCATAACGCATTATTCTTATAATATTATTAATATTATTATTATTATTTTTTTTTTTAAAGGTTTATAATGAAACTAACACTAGAATGTACGTATTAGTCCCGATTTATATATATATATATATTTTAAAATATATAATGCCTTATACACAATTTCTCTTTTGCAATTTTATTTTATTTGTACATTTAATCATTCTACGATTTTGATTTAATGTGCTTCGTTGCCCCCTAATTGTTCGTCATATACAGTAGATATTCGATTTAATGGTCATAATTTATCAAATTTTTTTATATTTTAAATTCTATATAGTATTTTATATGACATCATGTCAATGTTTTGCTATAGTCAATGGAAAAGTCATAAAAATGTTGTGAAGTATTATAATAGAAAAGTGAAGAAAAACAAGGCAAAAACTAGCGCAGAATTCTTTCTGAAATATAATAATATATATACCAATGTAGCCTGATTAGTATAGAATTCGGCCTAAAGTAAAATAAGGACATACAGTCCCTGTCTGAAAGTCGAACCAAGTGCTCCAGTCGAGCTGCCAGAAGGATGACAGCATCAACTCTTCTAAAGAAACAGCGAGTAGGTAAAGAAAGTTTGGGTTTTTGGAGAAGTAAACTAAAAATTGTACAAGTCAATTTCATTTAATTCGTTAAAATTAGTTTCTACTGTAGCATATGTAGCAAGCCATAAAATTATATATATAAATGTAAAATGAAAATAATTATGACGCCCCTTCAACCATTCAAAGTGTATAGAATACGCACTATTTAGTCTGTCTACATACCACAGATAAGGTGGAAGAAGGCATCTTCGAGCCCATAAGTGTATAGATACTGAAATTTTAATAACTCCACAAACTATACTGAGAACTATGCAGGCAGCAAATTACCATACAGCAACACGGCTAGCGTTTGCTGACAGTCCGATTTGAGCACTGGCAACAAAGGCTTAGGAAAACACAAGAGCAACATGTTGGATAAGAATAAATTCTAGAACTTTGCATGAGGTTTCCTCTGATTAATAGATATATATGTATATGTATTTGTCAGATCTGTTGAGACATAAGATTTTGGTTGTTTTTGTTAGGCATTAAGTTTATTTGTTAACAATAACATCATATTACAGTACAAAAAAAAAAAAAAAAGTTGCTGAACGACTAGAGGCGTGGCTTGACGCTACATAAAGCAGCCAGCTTGGACGGAATCAACATAGATGATTGCTGTCTTGTGGAAGCCTATTGGTTCCATATTGTTTTTCTTTCTCACTATCTTTTTTTCCTTCACTTTCACTTTCTCCGTGATTTATTGACAATCGTTTCCTTAAAAACTATCAATCTTTGGCAGTGCTTTCGATGTTTAACTATATATTTCTATATATATATTTAAGGGTTTTTTTTTTTTAGTTGGCCTGATTACCCAAGTTTTCGACACCTAATCCTAATCCTTGTCCGGCAAGCATATTCTCAATGACGCTATGTTGTCCGCGCATATCGTTGTCATTGGTCTGATGCTTGTCCAGATCACTCTCCGGTATATGATCCTTCCAGTTGCGAAACAGGTAACGTGTGAACTTTTTTAATTGCCTAAACTTGCAATAGGTGGCGCCTTCGGCAGATTGCAGCTGTTGGGTTTGTATGAGGAATCCTTTTTCCTTAAATGTCTTTTCCAGTTTTTCACGCTGCTTTGAGCGTCGTGATGAGCGTCGCTTTGTGGCTGTCACTGCTGTCATTGCTGTCATCGCTGTCACTGCTGGCCTTGGACTTGTTAGTGAACGATGAAGCAATTCAGCCGCATCCAAACGTTTATGACAATCCTCCGCTGTATACATGGGGCTATGTGAATTGGAGTAACTTGATGGGCTTTGGGGTGGCACTGGCACTAGGCTGCTGGGCATGAGTAATGATGATGTAGGTGATTCGGATGGTATGTGCAGCAGTTCCAGACTGAGATCCGTCGAGGGTGGTGGTATATCTATATAAAGTTTGTCATTGCTGCCTGCATTCGATGAAGAATGAAGTTGTTGCTGTGGTTGTTGCTGCTGTTGATGTTGTTGTTGTTGCTGTTGCTGTTGCTGTTGCTGTTGCTGTTCACGTGAAATGAACTCATAACCACGCATCGTTCTATCCCCAGTGCCATTATAGTAACGATAGTTACCATCTGCATCCACCGATAACATCTTCTTCTCCTGCAGTGTGGGCTTGGCACCGCCCGTAAATTTGAACTTACAAATGCTGACCTCCGTTGAGGGACTGGAGGAGTGATCTGCCGGCATTGGCGGTATAAAAATGGCAGAGCGTTTACGCTTGCGCATGGCAGGCGTTGTGGCAGTTTCTATGGGCTGCTCCAACGGTTCTCGTTTGCCGCCAGTTGTGCTGGTAGCAAAGAAACCATTTGGTATGGGTATCTTAAGGGCTAGCTGATTGTCTTTTTCAATGGTCTCCACAGGCACTGGCATGCCAAGGCTGCAGGTTTCCATTAGCTGTTGATAATAAAGTCCAACAGGTTGAAACAGTAGCTTGGCAGCTATTCTGGGGGTCTCCTCAGTAGCAAATTCCAATGATATGGGCTTTACTGGTATGTGCTCATCGGTCAGCGGTGTCGCTCGATGCGATGAGCTGCCACATTCCGTGGTTGGTGTTGTTGTTGTCGTTGTGGTTGCTGTTGTTGCAATGGTGACTGTCGATGGTTTGTCACTGTCACCGCTTGATATCGAATAACGATCAATGGACTGATCCCGCAAGCATAAATTCAATGGCTCTTCCGGCAGATTACCGCACGATTTGCTGGCCATAACACGTTGTGTGCAACCTAAAGACTGCGCTGCAGGCAAGGGCTTTGCATCAATGACTGGGATGGCTATTGTTGTCGCTGCGGCTGGTACAATTGTGCCATAGTTCTTATAGATCAGATGACAAATGTCAGCCTTTTTGGGCTTACGTCCACGTCTTGGCTTATAGTTATCCAGGGTGATTTCACCCATATAGGGAAGGTCTGCATATTTGATGGCCGCACGCTTGGTGCTTGTCACCTCAGGCACAGCAGGTTCCAGCAATGTCGTTGCAACCGGTGCAACTGGTGTTGGACGCTGTTTGGACTCCTTGGCGGATTCCTGTGCCTGTTGCTGCCGTTCCGCGCTACGTTGAATCTCGGCTATCTTTCTCAGCCAGCTGCGTACGTTCTCGTGTGATTGATTTTGTGGCGGTGGTGCAACCTTGACGGGGTGTGCAGTTGGTGGAGCTGTTGTTCTAGTTGGTGTCACGTGTCTGCCCTGTGTCGCCTCATAGTGTGCAGCATACTCTGCCGGCAGTGCCTGATGATGGAAACGTAGCTTAACTGCACCATTTGTGCTCAAACGTTTCTTTGATTTACTTTGACGCGTTGATCTCTGCGTTGGAACATTCAACTCCGGCTGCACCGGTTGCCTATGGATTTTGCGTGCATTCATCAGATTGGCCTTTAATTGCTGTTTGGTTAGTGAGCTGCATGCACCATTGTGTACTGTGGCCTGTTTCTCCTCTGTCTTGCGTGCCAGCAGCGACTTGAATGGATAGTCCTGATCCTCGTCATGATTATCATTGCTGGCACCATGTGATATCAATGGATCATCTGAGCCCTGTAGCAGCAATTTGGTTGTATTTAAATCTCTCAAATGTTCATTCACACCCGCTGCTTGCCACGGTTCCGTCTCTAGACTGTGTGCCACATCGGCTTCCAGTTTAATGCAAGGCAATAATGTGGCAGGTAAACCATGTGGTAATTGTTGCTCCAACTTATTGAATTCATTTCCTACTGAACTGGAGGAACACATGTGCAATTTGCTGTTGATGTTGTTGTTGTTGTTGATGTTGCTGTTATTATTGTTGTTGTGCTCACAAACATTGAAGGCAATGGCCTCTTCCCGTGTAAGATCCTGCATGCTCCCCACTGCAATGAAGATATATGAAAAAGGAGTTTAGTTGTTGCTCTTAACTGTAACTATTATTACTTATATTACAGCTTAAGCTATACTTGAAGTAAATGTCAAAACTTAATCAAGACATAAACCGGAACGTAGGGTAAAATTCTTAACTGAGTAGCGTCTAATAAACTTGATATCTAGGTCAAAAGATGTCCTAGTTCTATTGAACATCAATTGTAGTTCTCTATTGAAAAGAGAGAGAGACACACTAGATAACCCTGACATAGCTTTGGCATGTTTAATACCTTTGATATCATTGATACCTTTGGTTAAGAAAAGGATTTCCTAAACCATCATTGATACCTTTGGTTAAGAAAAGGATTTCCTAAAACTAAACCATCATTGATACCTGTGGTTAAGAAAAGGTTTTCCTAAACCTAAACCGGCAACAGCTGAAGCAAAAGGCTTTAACTAGTGCAAATTGTAGGTCAAAATATGTTGCCTTGTGGTTAAAAGAAACAAACAGAACTTCTTCTTCTTCTAATTAAATGTTGTTGCTGTTTTTATTATGCGGCATACACGCCGGCCGCAGATGTTGTCGTCACCGTTGCCGTCACCGTCACCGTCACCATCACCAACAGCGTTGCCTTTTGCCGTTAGTTGATCGTATCCGTATCCGTCTCTATCTTCGATAGCGTTGGCACCACGGGAATTCTATTTAAATGCTCTGCGAACTGGCAAGTAGCGCTGTATCTCACACACACACACACAAATACATATGCATACACACGCACACATATATGTATATATATTAATTCACATATATAGAATAGCTGAGAACAAAACGCATTTCGCTCAGAAACAGAATTTGATTTTTTTTTGTGTTTGTTTTTGTACATGAAATTCGATTCCCTTGGCGAAAGTATGCCCATAAATGGCTTAAACGCATTGCCAATATATATTTTAGGATGTGCTGTTGATGCCAGCAATAGGATTACATATTTTCTATTGACCATGATTAATAATAAATACATATAATATGCATTTACCGTAGGTAAGTTACATGTATATAATTATAGTATATGATATATAATTATATATATATATATATATATATAATTTATAATATATACAAATGGGATCACTTAAAAGAGGTTTTTTTTCTTATTTTGCTTAATACCTTTTGAGTCAGGTTTTGTGTTTGTGATCCAGTCTTATAATAATAATTAATAAACGTTCTATATTTTCGGGGTTCTGGCCACGTTTATTACGTTCAATTTACACGGCTATCAATCGGAATTGTAGCATTGGCCAACACGCGCGTGTACATCGTGTTGACATCCAAAACTCAACTAGTTGCGGGAAAGTCACGAAAAGCATCTTTTTTAAAATATGCTCCTTAGATGGATCGCAGCCGGAGACGCAGACGCAGACGCAAATATGTGGATAGAGACGCAAATGGAGACGGAGAGTAAGAATCTACCATACCCCACACATAATAGAACACACACAAAAATCAAAAAAAAAACAAAAAAAACAAAAAAAAAACAAAAACAAAATAAAAAGTAAAATAAAAGAAAATATCGCGGACGTGAAACGTTTGAGAAAACCCAAAATGAAAATCAAATTAAATTCTTTTGCCCGCTCTTCGTATTTTCTTGATCGGCCAACGTTGTGCGTTGTCGTTTTTTGTATTTTAACGCCAAAATACGAAGATATTTCGTGTATACATTTTTAGATAAATTCAACTTGTTGCCGCCGATTTGCTTTTTGAGTCCATAAACCAATTCAAACTGCCAAGCGGCCAACCAACCGATGAACCAACAAAATGACCAAACGACCAACCAACGATCAATGCATCCTCCTATCTTCTTCAACCCTAAATCCTCCAACAAACCAAAGCAAAGCAAAAATAAGAAAGAAACGAAAAAAAAAAACAGAAAAGCTAAAACAAGTCGAAAAAATAGCAAATTAGAAAAATAAAAACCGGAAAGTCGGTTCGCTTTTACTCGAATTGTTTCATTCATTCATTCACGAACAAATTGTTTTTATTTTGCTGCTGCTGCTGCTGCTGCTGCTGCTGCTGCTGCTGCTGCTGTTGCTACTGCTTGATGGAGCACATGCTATTGGAGGCAAACACTTGTTTGTGTTTATAACAAATTAGGATTATATAGTCCTCACTCAAGCATATATAAATACATCTATATCTATATATATATATATATATACACATATATATATATCTAAGATATTTCTTGTAGAATGTGTGCACATGACTTGTATCTGTATGAATTTAAAAATTGATATTTGCTTAATCATTTTATACTATATTTATCTAATTGAGTTGTAGAGCATTGGAAAGTCGTTTAGTTTGCTATCTATAATATATATATATATAGACATATAGATTAAATTTTTGAAGAACATTCTCTTAGTATGAGAAGAGTAAGTAAGATATATAGCAGCTGCAGCTTTCAAGGTGTGCGAGTTTCCCGAGTTTTTCTTTATACAACGCATAGGTGAATCGCTCAGTTGTTGGGAAAATTATAAATAGAAAATATTTTAGATGTCCGAGACTTTAGGTTAGGGCAACTGAGATTTGCCTTGTGCCTGTGCTTATATTTTTCTATATATATATATATATATGTATATATATAAATATATATATATATATATATATATATAATATATATATGTGCCTATATAAGAGCAGATATTTTTTTTATTCTTGTATTAGTGTGTATTAGATTTTCGGCTTATTAGTTTCGGAAAAGGAAAATGCCCTCAAAAATAGATGATACGGTTTACGTTTTGTTTATTTCGGGATCTACCCATACATGTTTACATTTTTTTAATACATATGTATATACTACGTTGTGTGTACAAATATGGGTCATAGTGGTTTTTATTTTAAAATAAAAATACATTTCTCTACGTATTCTACATATAAGGCGACCGAATTGAGTATATGTAATTTATATCTTAAGTCCAATGTAGATTTTGTTGGCCTACATAGTTCTTTATGCTATATCAAATTCTAAAATCCTATTAAAAAAAGTAGCTTAATTTAATACTAATTTATATCATTAGTTAGTTAGCTTATTTAAAGCATAGTTTATATATATAATCATTAGTATAAAACTGTAAGACAAAAGTTTAATAGCTTTTTTAAGATTTTCATTTCTGAGCTCAATATTCATGGATAATTGAAGTAAAATAGTTAAATTTACCAGGAAAAATAGTAAAAATTAATAACAAATAGTATATTAAATAAATTAATCAACTCTCAACCAATTGCAATTCTATCAAAAAATATATAAAAATCCCTTTATATGCCTTCCCTTTTCCAGCCGATAACAAAACGAAAAGTGTAAAAAAATATTATTAAATTATTTAATAAATTTAAAATAACCTTTTAATACTACAACAATCATACAACAAGTATAATAAACACTATCAATAAATAAGTATATAAATTAAAAATAAATTATAAAAAATTATAAAATGTCGCCCATTTCTATATCAATTATAAAAAACTAGAACGTTGTCGCTGCTTCAGATAAGAATTAAGTTTAGTTTAATTAAGTTCTATTTAGTTTATGTTTTAATAAATATTTTTTGTGTATAGTTTATTAAGCTACATATAGAAGATTTAGTTTATAGATTAGTTTCACTCCAGTACATATTTTACATTAGAATTGAACGTAGAATAAACTATAATTAATTTCATTGATTTGTTCTTATTCTTATGTCATGCCCAACTTTAACACATCCCAAGCTTATTCCAAATATATATTTATTAGAAATATATACATAAGTATGTATATATGTATATATAGTTTGTGATTCATTTGTATTTGTATGCATTCAAGTGAGATATGTGGAGAAGTTAGGCATTGATAGTAGGTGGGCAAGTTTACAAAAAAAAAAAAAAAAAAAAAAATATGCATCAATAGGTTAGTTGACTAAAGAGTCAGCTACTATTAATATTATTTGTACACTTGAAAAAAAAGATGGAGGTAAATAGCAATAACAAAAATATATATGTATACGTACATATATATACGATATGTAAGTGCAGACAGACTGCAGACGTGCTTACATCATTAACGTAGGTTGAGGCTGTTCAGTTGGTCAGAAGTTTGTTGCTGTGTGTTGCACATCTATTATTTTGGTTGTTGCTGCGACTGCCACAGTTTCTGAACATATTTATAAATGACATTCAATAGCATTTATTTTATTTTATTTTATTTTATTTTATTTTTTTTTATATATATACTTTTTATTCAATACCTGCTTACGGGTACGTACATATTTGTATTTATGGCCATAACTGCCACTTTGGACGCCTACGCGCTGTTAGTTCAAAGAACAGCACAATCAAACACACACACACACACAAACACACTGCAAACCTCAATGGTGTGAGGCAGCAGCAGCAGCAGCAGCAGCAGCAACAACAGCAGCAGCAGCAGCGGTGCTGGAACGCGGCATATTCATTATATGTTGTACTCTGTTATAATTGTGTCACAAAGAACCAATTGGCTATCGCATCAACTAATTGGCCAAAACATAAACACAAATTTTTTTTTTTTGTTTTTTTTTTTTTAAATAAATTATTATAAAGGCTTATCAGTTGTATCTACGCAGTGTTTGTTGCTAATTAGAAATACATTTTAAATATTCTTTTCACGCAATTTTTGTTTTTGTTTTCAGTTTCTGTTTCTGTTTCTGTTTCTGTTTTTTATATATGAACTCGAAGACGAAAGTGATTTCTGTCGAACAAATGCGCTTCAGCGTTGATCTTTTCACGGCGGCAGCATTGCGACTGCGCTTGCAAAATATTTAACGGATGACAATTCGCATGCGCGCAGCAGCTGATTTGCATGGACAGAGTTGCCAGCTGTACTTGAAGCTAGCAGAAACGGTATTACATACTTATTATAAACAGTGTTAAGGTATTAACTATTCGAAAAATAGTTACAGTATTTGCTATGTTACTGTATATCATTATATCAGATTGCTTTATTGTTATAGAAAATTAATTTTATTATTATTATTGTGTAATATTTTAATCATATAAAAGTTGTTCAGCAATTATTATAGATATAATAGAGTTGAACTTTAATACACAATTTCTATAAATATTTATCAAATCATTTTCATTCAATGTTATTTTTCAATGTACAAAATTGAAATAATTTTGCATTATTCAGGTTCATTAATTATAGAATACCTATAATCGCTATATGATATAGTAACCTAATTTCGATTTTGATTTGAGATTACGCATTAGCAATTGTGGGCGGTATATTTGTTATGGCAAATTAGTTTACACACGCCTACAATAACTTAATTTTTTTGACAGCTCACAGTTTTATATGTCTGTATATGATATACATATATTTATATATGTTTAAAGTAATCACTACAGAATTTATGACTAATCAACATACACTTGTTATATGACACATGCTGCTACATATTGGTTCTCTGCTATGACAATCTTTTGCAAATTTCCTAAAGCATATACAGTTTTAGAGTCACTGTGCTTTAACTAAGCACTGCATTGCAATAGACCCATTGACACAGAGCAAGCAGTGTGCAAGCAAATTGCAAGCAGTTGAAATTTAATAAATCAATGGGAATGTATGAAACTTTATTTCAAATACAATTAAAATGTTTTCAGATATTATTTTATTTCTTAATATATATAAAATTGAGTACTACTTACTTACAAAGTTTGATTGACCATTTGGTTTATGCGCTGTTTGATACAAACGAATTACTTATTTTCTCTGATAAAGTCTGTTTATAGGCAGAAACGGGACTCCCTCTTCGTTCCCCAATAATATCAACAAAACGAAAGGAAGCATAATTATATTTGTATTTTTACTTACCTTGGTAGTGTATTCATATATCATTAAAAAGACAAAAATAATTTTTTTTTGTGTTTTTATTCACCGAATATTTTAAATATTTTTCACATATAATATTATACACATCACTATGTGAATAGGTAATGTATATAAATATAGGTTTGAAGCTTGTGTGTATAGATTTGGGTTTAAACTCATGCTTGTACTTGTAATTGTAATATATATATTACATATATATATATATATATATATATATATGTATATATATATATATATATATATATATATAAATAATATATTTTTAAAAATTAGATTTTCTTTGTATTTTGTTTTATAGTATTTTGTGGATTTTTCAACTTTGTAGATAGTTTTATAAGATATATATATATATATATATATATACCAGATATAGCAATCAGTATATATGTATATGTTTGGTAAATACAGTTTTGGACACATATGTATAAACGAATATTCAGGCTGTGTGTGTGTATATATGTGTGTTTGTATAACTTTTTTGCGATTGTTTAATTTGTTTGGGTTTACCAAAGAATTTTATAAAGAGTTTAAGTTAAGGTAAATCGGAGGTATTTCAGCATTATATTGTTACATATATATATATATTATGTTTTCTGCTCATTAAACATATTTTTCTATATATATATATATATATATATATATATATATATATATATATATATATATATATAGGATATCTGATGTAATTGAATTGAATAATACGTTTCAAAGCCGTGTAACAATGATATTGAGCTATTTATTTTCTTATAATTTTTTTTGTTGCTTTTCCGTTTTACACACATATAATCTTTTGTATATAAGTGTATATATACATATGTAACAAATAAGTACATATGTACATACCTGCGTACATAATTTTATAGTTTAACATAATATGCATTGCAATAGTGTTTATTGTATATGATAGACTTTACGTTTAGGTAGACTTTCCAAAATAATATTACGTTTAGATATATATATATATATATATATATATATATATATATATATATATATTATTTGCTTTAATTAGCCATACATATTCATATTCATTTCGTACATACATTCACCTACATACTCAGCTCTTAAGTCTTTTATAAAATAAATTACATTTGATTTAGTTTTTTTTATAGTAGTTGCAGTTGGGTAATAAGTGATTTCATTATACATACATATACATATATGTTATATAAACTTTGCATATGTATATATATATATATATATATATATATATATAATGTATAATTTGCATATGTATACATATATATATGTGTATATATAGTACATCATTTCATATGTTTTGATAGTATTAGCTACCTTTTAGTTAGTTTCAAACAACAACATCAAAAATAGAATGATGAATATCGTTGATGAAAATAGAAAATATTTCATAAGTATATGCATCTTCTGTTACATTCATACACATTTATGTATATATAAATATATATAGTAAGAGTAGTAAGAAATTTTGTTTTTTTTTTTTTGTTGTAATTATCGTTGTATTATATTTTGTATTCACGATTCTTGACAATTTGTATAGATGTATATAGTTTTATAGACAGACATATTACATACATCAATCAATGTTAAGGGTACAGTTTTCGAATAATTAAGCATTAATAGTATATATATATATATATAAAGAATATTTAAGCATTGCCTAATATATATCCATATATATATATGTGTATATTGATTCATATAATGTGTGTGTTTTACATTTCCTGTAACTAGTCAAGGTTTGACACTCACTAACAGACACAACCAACCACACGCATACCAGCTCATGCACACATACATACATACACTAAATAGTCATATTCATAAGCATACTTATATATTCATATATAAATATGAATGCATTCAAAAGGACAACAGGCATAACACCAATTTGTCAACTGTCGCCAATACACAGAAAACAATAAAAATAATGAAAGGACTCCTTTGACTTGCCGTCGGTGCACATGGCTGTGGTCTAAGCAAGTTTATATGGGGTAGTAGAAGAATCTTGTATTATTGCATGATTGACGACCATTCAGTTGTTGAAATGAATATATATATATATATGGGTATATATTCATAATTATTTAAGAAATATACACTTGAATACTCGATGTCAAAAGGCGACTGAAATGTCAACAAGTCAGTTGACAGTTTTGCTCCTTGATGCTTCCTTCAGTTTGTTTCAGTTGATTCGTTTGGTTCGGTTGGTTTCCTATACTTCATTCACTCATTCAATCATTCAATTATACATTCTTTAGTTTGTGTTTTTTTTTTTTTTATTATTTAGGTAACCCTAGCGGCTGCATAAATGGACAACATACCGTTAAAGCATAGTAGCATTATGTGTGTGCGTGTGTGTGTGTGTATTGTAAGGTTCCTTTTGAAATATTTCGTTAGTAATAATACCTACACTTAAGCGCTGTGTGTGTGTTTGCTATACTTGTAGGAACTTTTGTTTGAGCTTGTGCATTTCCCATAAGTATATTATACAGTTAAATTTATATATATATATATATATATATATATATATATGTATGCATGTAGTTTCAATCAAATTAAAAATTTATATTATTATTTCGTATGTGACAACTTATGTCACATAACGAATTTGAAAAAGCTTTTCTATTTGGAATTAAAATGTAAGACTTGCTCTTGTTGTATTTTGTATATAGATATTATTTATATATATGTATGTATATATATATATATATATATATATGTGTGTGTGTTTGTGTGTAAGTGTGTGTGTGTGTGTTTGTTGCTTGACTAAAGTCTAATGCATATGTGCGAATGCTGTTTCCTGTCCGGCCTAACGTATATAATGCCACATGGCTGTGGGCTTACGTGCATTGTTTATCATATCGTGCCAGTGCTGGCAGCCGGTGCCACTTTCCTGTGGTCCAAGGCCACAGCAGCCAATTTCCGTTGCTTCGCTGCCGGCACCGACGACATATATCTGCATGGATTATAGTAAGGATTATGGATTTTAATTTTCGTTTTTCGTTTTTCGTTTTACTACTGAAAAATTTTGTTCAAATGTACAGTGTACTCTACCAACGAACTTTGTAAGGCAATAATATTCATGATAAAATAGTACCGATAAAATTTGAAACAACCTTGAATAGGAATGTATAATTATATAAAGATAGGGAAACCTAAAAGATGAGCTTCTAAATTGTTTATATAAGTTACAATTTATGAATAGTAAGTCATATAATATAGGCATACTGATTGTTATTCACAATATAAGCTGAGCTGTTTGCTCAAAAGAGTTTTCACTGTACCTATAACAATTCATTAGAAATTATGGATATTGATTCAAATGTACCTCAATTGCTGCATTATGTAAATAAGTTGATTGTAAATTGAATGTGAATGCTTCATTCCATATTGGGTTGGTGGGATCATCAGATTTAGTAATGCTTGTCTTCTTCTTCTTAATACGTTTGCCATTTTGTATAAGATATATCTAAAATATATATATATATATATATGTATATTATTAAGCATATGTGTATGTATATATGTATAGAACATACCTTGACATAAGGCTCCTGCACAGTATCCAAATTTCTAGCTTTCATTATGACAATTGTTAGACGTTCAGCTTGTGGTAGATAGTTTAGGGAGCAAAGCAGCTCCGGTCGATCCTCCTTGGGTTTCTTGGTACGCAATAAGTCTCCCCAAATCTTTTGAACAATATTTAGTTAATTATTTATATTTTTATTTATTTGTATATAGATTGTCTTACCTCAATTGATTTAGATAGATCGAGCCCATCGACACATATGCGTACTTCACCAATAATGTCATTATGTGAATACCGATCGTAGTCTAGCACCTGTAGGACCAGCTCCTTGCCCTGCAGCTGATCACGTGAAACCGGAAATTTGAAATGCTGATCAAAATAGGGATTCGATTCGCCACGATGTATATGCGTCTGTCGTTTACGGCTATCCACATCCGGCACTAGCATCAGACGCACATATGGATCACGGAACCCACCCTCCTCAATGGGACTGAGATTATGTGCTGCAATGCATTTAACTGTTTTAGTCAGGTCCGAGCTAATGCACAATATGAATTCAATTACCTTCTATCAAGTGAACCGTTAGATCAAAGAGATGATAATCATATTTCACACGCAAATGTAGTCGACCAACTGCATGACTGGTCACTGGAGCTGTGAGATAAATTGGTCCATCCGGCATACGATACAAGTCTGGTTGTAGAGCGCCAAGCGGGGAAGCAGGGCCTACAGTGGGATCGATGCCAGGCTGAGGTCGCGGTGGTATAAGCAATGGTGATAGACAGCGTCCACTAGATACACCCACAGATTTAATACCACCGGAGCCACCAGCTGCACCCATGACCATGTTGCTGGCAGAGCCAATGCCCACACCACCGGCCAGTGAGGCCAAGCTGCCCTGGGAGGGGCTTGGGGTACGCAAGTCACTTACATCGGTTGAAGCAGGGCTACCGCAACGAGCATCCAAAGAAATAGTTCGCATGGGACTGGGCGAACGTGCCAAATGATGTGGAAAAGCTGGCTCACTGGGTAGAGAGCTACGTCCATCGGGTCCAAAGGTGCGTATTTGAGGCGAGGAGCCGCGATGATTCTGTAATTGAAGTCTTTAATTAACCACATAATAGGGCACAAAGGGAAGGTTAAAACTTACCGACTGCCTGGACGGAGCACTATCTACACTGCTCTGGCTGGAAATCGAGGGTGTGCGCTGCAGACGCGGTGGGAATGAACGGCTCTGGTGATGCAAGTGCAATGGGCTATGGAACATCTCGGCGGGTCCACGCAGTATATCAGCTGGTAATGGATGGTTGGGTATGCAAGGTATACCATGAAGTTGTGTTGCCGGTTGTATGGGCTGTGATTCCTTTAGAAAGTTAACCTCCTGCCAGTTACCATTTACCAATTACCAACAAAAAGAGAACAAAAAGGAGGAAAATGAAATTTTCAACTATTTCTATAGATTTTCAAAAAGTGTGTGACAAAGCACCTCTGAATCTGTGGGTAAGTCACAGCTATCGCTGACACTGCCAGCTGAAACACTACCAATACCGCTGGTGGTCGATGTGACCGATGAAGCCGATGGTGGCGGTGTCATCGGCTGTGGCGGTGGTGTCGTTGATGATGCACCATCTGTGCCCGGCAATGCTTGGGCGCAACCATTGCTGCCACTGCCACTGCCGCTGCTTTCATCCGCCGAATTTCGATCAATTGTTACGCGACGCACGGCACCGACACGTTCCTTGGCCATACGGGACCAGGATTCAATACGTTTATGTGCCAGCCAGCACGCTGCCGGACCTAGGCCACTCATACTGTGTCTCTATGTCTATGTGTGTGTTTGTATGTGTGTATTAGCTAATGCTTTGGCACTTAAGCTTTAGTTTAATTTAGTTTTTCACTATCTATATATATATATATATATATAACTACTTACTTAAAGGTAGCTTTTAAGTTCAGTCTAAAATATTAAATAGGAGCTTGTTAACTCTGTGTTAAAATAGTTTCAAGTTTTAGTTTTAAGCTGTTAGCCCAAAAAAGTAGACTACGTTTTCGTCTCTCTTTTTTTTGGGATAACAACATTTGCCGATTGCCAAACAAACAAAACACACAGACACACACACACACACACACATACATAAATACACACAAGCAAGGTTCATTTATTAATCCGCTTATACTAACACCAACTCATACGTGTGTGTGTGTGTGTGTGTGTGTGTGCGTGTGTATAAAAGTATTTCCTATCAACATGGTGCTATTTTGAGTCCAAACTAAAAGTGGTCAAAGCCAAACACGCGTGTGGCTTTAAGCTTTAAGGCAGCCTTCAAAATGGTATTAATTATGTCCGTATATATACACACACATATACATAAAAATAAACAGCAAGAGTATCTCCCACTTTCTCGCTCTGCGGCAGCTAATTAGGCAAACAGCTAACGACCAGGTGCGCTGGTCAATTTGCATTCAACGCAATGGAAATTATTTTCGAGCAGCTAATACCAGATGCTATGCAAAGCTTGTGCACAACCACACACACACACACACCAACCATATATATATATATATAGTTACTAGCTCTAACCTTGAAAAACTCAAATGAATTGATCTACTTGTTGTTGTTGTTGCTGTTGTTCTTTTGTGATGAAATTTAGAAATGACGCAGAATGCACCAGAGACAAGTGAAGCCTTGGCCAAAGTCTTAATGGGAAATGGAAATTCATTTGCAGAGTCACACCCAATACTCTACTAATACTCATGCAGAGGGTTGGCAATTATATATATAGGAAAGAGGGAAAACAAAGCAGCGCATAAAAAGGAATGCAACAAACGGCAATACAAAAGTAAATACAAAAATTTACTTTCAAGTATTAAATAAATTAAATGAATTTAAGCACGTGTAGCAAATGATATCAAAGCAGTAAGCGAAAAGGAGAGAGACAGAGAGATAGAGAGAGATAGAGTTTATATCAGAGAGCAACCCTCGAATTAGTTAAGGATCATAAATATATATATATATATATATTCTAAACAGACATATGTACTCATTTATAAGCGTACATGCATTCATATATATCAGCAGAGTTGTTGCTATTATACACAAATAAAGATTAGCCAAGAGTTTGTGTGTAAAGAGCACCCTCTTCCCCCACTCCCCTCACTCTTTTGCTCATTTTTTTTTGTACCGAAAAAGAGGAAAAAAAAATAAAAAGTTATGTATAAATAGCAGATGGGTGTGTATCTTTCTGTTTTGATAATAACCTACTATCAATAATTGCATTGTCCACTAATCAATTGCTATTCCCTCTTACTCTATCTCTCTCTCTCTCTCTCTATCTCTCTATAACAGGGTTGCCAATTTAGCTATTTTTCTGTCAATTCTGACGGGTTGAATTTGTAAAATGCGGAAGAATTTGATGGAATTTCTGACTGCTTTTTGAAGTCAAGGAGACGGGAAGCAATTTGGAAGAATTCTGAATGCTTTTAGTCCGCAATTTTCCTTCTTTTTTTTAAGTCATCGCTCTACAAACTGTGTAATTTTGGAGAAAGATTTCAAAGAGGAATTTTTATTTATTTCTTTTGTCATGGTCCTACTAATTCTTTAATTTTGTAGAAAGGTTTTAAAGTGAAGCCTTTTCTTTTTTTTGTTTTTAGTTAACGCACTATAATTATTATATTTCGATATAAAATTGGTTTTATAAGTTTCCTAGCGGTTTCTAGCTGTTTCTAGTTGGTTCAAGCCATAAATAGTTGGCAACACTGCTCTCTAGGATTCGCCAATTCTATATGTCTTTAGGTATAACTGCGAAAACATCAATTTTGTATTATTGAAATGCAACCAACCGCACCGTTGCTAATTGACACCTAAACTGCAATCAAAGGGACAACGGCCAAGCCTATTTTTCAACACCAATGCACAAATATGACACCAAGCATGTACACATCCAACACACATACACACACACATATAGACACAGATTTAGTCACATATGGCATATGCTTATGTATATGTGTATGTGACATAAATTAGAAATTGAGGGAAAATCCTCATGAATTTGCGGCAAAAAAAAATATCAAAAAGCGACCTAAAAATCAGCCGCACCCTCAGCGTACCCCCCCCCCCTCTCCACACTCCTCCTGCTCTTTTGCTTTTGCGTTTAAATGTGGCTGAACATTGCGTAAAATTGCATGCAAAAGGCGTTTTAATAGTTTGGCATTTTGCAGCTATCATTGCCATAATGTCAACCCTCGAAAATATAAGATCCTTAACTCACTCTCTCTCTTTTGCTCGCTTATACTCAAGTGGACAGGGGTTAGTTCTAGCTAGGGTATACATTTGGTGGCTGTGGTAGGGGTAGGGGTAGAGTAGAGTGTGTGTAGTGTGTGCAATGTATGTGTAGGGTGAAGTACTGGGCGCAATATCAAATTGAAATTTTCCACTTTGTTTAATTTGTTAAGCCTTGATTAATGGTATTTTCATTGTTAGCACTTCAAATCTGTTTCTCGTCCTCATGTTTGTCCTTGTTTCTGTCTCTCCCTGTTAAATGTCATTCCCATTTGTATACATATATACATATATATATATATATATGTATATAGCATATATCAGCTAAGGGATACTTAAATACTTATTGCTCGCTTACATATTCCTTGGGGAACTGACATATAACTGAACAAACATTATTGCAGATTAATGCACTTCAATAAAATATTTATTACAATTTTATTTTCAACTTCAACTTTTAACCTTTTCTGGTTTGATTTGAAAGAAGTGGTAAGAGCTGTTTAGTAGAAATCAGTTAAAAAGTTCCAACTGATATTGTAAACTTGATGTGGTTTATGCCATACTTGTAGAACTTGATTCAACTTTTAGTTTTTGAAAACTTTTCAATTGCATTTTATCTTTATAAATAATTAGTTAGTAGACTACGATTGCTCTATCTCTCTCTCTCTCTATCTCTCTATTACTACTACATTTCTCTCTGGTTATCTCTTTTATATGTTGCAACAAGTTTCTAAATTGAAGTGCTTTTTGGGGTAAATACAATGCATTAAGTTTGCCTCTCAACTGTAAAATAATTTCGTAAGTCATTATAAGAAAAAAGAGAAAACTTTTTTTACCACAAGAAGTTTCCCCACAGTTTCTCTTGATATTTCTCTTGCTCTTTCTCTTTCCATTTCTTGCATGTGCATTTTCACATGAAGTGTATACACCCAGTTTTAACCCCCTAAAGATTTGTAATCTTAATTGGACAATGAGAAGAATTTTGATTGCAATTTGTTGCGTTTTATATAAATTAGTTTCCCTTGGGTTAATTTTCTTGCACATAAGAAATTTGTTTTACTAAAGATTTCTAAATTGTTTTCCAGCTTTGCTTTTCTTGTTTAGCCACAACCAGTACTTATCTACACGTTTTGTGAATTAAGTGACAAATATCGTTACTTGGTATGCAATTACCATAAAGTGTAGCAAGAGTCCAATATTATTTATTCATCTACACGAAATGAACAAGGATAAAAATAGCATAGCACTTGTGCAACCTAATCCTTTGGGGATACTCAGTCGCTTGACGACTGCTGAACGTATAAGCTTTAAACTGAATAGTGAAAAGGAAGCAGATTAAATAGTTTCAGTTTAAGCAAACTTATACAAACTTACAAGCTTATCAGTTAAGCAACAACCCAGCAAAAGGATCTTTTAAAGGAAGTTGTTGTTTGCATTGATAGTTGGACTATCCTAAAGATCCTGCGAAAGTTTCAGCCTGAATAAGCAGGAAAACTGCTTATATATATTTATAAATCTAGAGTAGATACATAATGCAGAGCTAAAGTAGCAAAACTTTGACATGTTAAAGGGCTTAACAGTGTGTAGATCATCCAGGAAAAATTTAGGAAAACCAATTGCGAAGCACTAGGAAAATCATTTTAGTTAGCTTCAAATGAAACGGAAGCATTTCATATGACTTATACAAAAACAAATACAATTCAAATTTACAATTCCAAAATACACTTTATAAGTTAAAATATACATTTAGCTCAACCTACAACTGCATCTGTTGTGGCAAGGAAAAGCAACCTAAGAGCATTGCACGTTGCATGAACAGCAACAGATAACTTGAAGTAAATGTTTAGCTAAAAATATTAAGATGTAATATAAGAGTTAGACAATATGAAGAACTTTAATAGTAATACGCATTAGGATTGTTTATTAAAAATAGTGTTTAGCATCTGTTTCTGTCAATCCTGTTTGTCCTGTGGACGTGTTCCTTCTACCGTGCGTAAATTTTAATCCTATTAGCACAATAGTTTCTGGTGTTTCATATTGCAGTAATTTTTCTTGTCAGACACCGACACATGTACTTCCGTAAACTGAAAGTCTGTCAGTTAGTTCTTGATGACGAGAACGTTGACGTGGATGAGGACGAGTACAAGGACGAGGACGTGGACGAGGACAAGGATGTTTTTATTGTTGTTGTCGTTGCTGTTGTACGGGTTGCCAGAGCTTTTGCCCATATTATATGGAACGACTTATGTCCACAAATGGAAAAGAAATGGGAAATGGTTTGATTGCATTCGTGCCTTGTTTTTAGTACTGTGCACAAGCACGCACATAAACACGCATACACAGACACACACAGAGATAGAGAGATGGAGCCACAATTGCGGTAAATATACATATACTTGCAGTTCGTTATGGTATGGGTGTGGTCTGCTTTGGGGTATTGTCCATGCTCTACAGGCTGTCGTAATCTTTTTAGAGCTCACTGTTTTTAGTGGCTTTATGTTATATATGGAGAAGCGGAGGGGAGAGGCGAAGTTGCAGGACGCCGAGTGGCACAAATGCCAGAGACAAGCAAAAATAATGCACACACCAAACAATTGTCATTTGTTTTACAGTCAAATGCAAATGCGCATTAGTGTCAACCAATTATATATTTATACATATATATATATATATAGAATATAATACCATTGTTGTATGCCCCTAGATAATAGGTGCAGTAGCAAAAAGAAGAAAGGATCAAATAAAACAATTAACAATCATATTTAATACACAAAAAAAAAACAAAGCAAATACAAATTGCTTCGACAACTTTTTGGCACACGAGCAAAGTGAATGGAGAACAAGAACAAAAAAGGAATAGGCGGTAATTTGAGCAGGTTACAAGTGAATGGAATGAAGTCGAAGTGAAAAGAGCAACAATAAGGAAGGAAAACACAAACTGGCAACAGGCCAACTAACAGCTAACAGCTAACAGCTAACAGAGACTACAGCCCAGTCTATATAGTCAGGAGTACAGATCGGGCATTTCCGTTGCTTAAGTCCCTGTAATCTCATTTAAATAATTGCGGCACAAAGCACGAAGGTTGCCAAAAATACACACACACACACACATGCACACGTATATACATACATACAAACAGAGAAGTAAAGCCGTAAAATCCGTTGAAGCTATGTCCAAAAAAAGGTCAACAAGTATAACATATATATATATAGATATATATGTAGGTGAGTGTGTATGTGTGTGTGTGTATGTGTGTATGTGTTGGCCGGAAATTGAAATGCAAAACAGGAGAGCTCATTATACGCTTAAATACACACAAAATGTTATACAATGTCGAAATGCATTTGACAGACAAACAGATTCAGATTCTTAAATATCTGTTTATATGTGTCTGTATATATATATCTGTATATATACATAGATATATATATATCCTTGCTGTATGACATTTGGTCCTTGACTTTCGTTAAGCCAACATTTTTATATCATATTTTGCAGCTTGCCACAGCTCACTTATGCATATATATTACTTTAGTTTTTCTTTTCATTTTGTTTGTTGGCAGTTGGCAGTTGGCTTAAAGCCTCTTGCCAATTGCTGCTCAGATTTGTGGGCTTAAATCGAAGAGCGCAAACTGCATAGTGCATACACACATACTTATGCTGCAAGCTGCAAGGATAACAACTTTGATATGTGAGCCAAGTGTAAACGCTTTTTGATTGAAAATTGCTATTCGGAAAACCAACATTTTATATTGACAATTGTGAGTTGAGTTTAAGTTTTCCTGCTGATAGCCAACAGTGAGAGAAAGAGAGAGAATATAATAGAGAAATAGCTTTAATATTTAAATATTTAAATGATATATGGCAGAGCAATTTAAACAGTATTATTAAAATGCTTTATTTAAGCTTTTATTTTTTTTTTTTGTATTGTCATTTTTATTTTTTTTTTTGATGAAAATGCAACAATTTGCCAGACTTGCTGACTGGCAGGAAGATAGACAGGAAGGTAGCCTTTGGCATGCTGTTAATGGTGTAGATATGTGTAATATATAGAGTAACACACTTGTTGGCCTGGCCATAACACACACAATGATGTGTGTGTGTGTGTGTGTGTATAGAAGGGAAGGGTTCACTGATAATCCGCTCATCATACGTCAATACAGTTCGCATCGTTGCCTGTCTGTCAACTTGTTTACAAAGCATTTCAACCAATACTCGCTCTCTCTCTATCTATCTCTCTATATCTCTGTCTCTTTCTTTTCTATAATACATATATTTATATATATATATATATATATATATAGCATAGTCTGAGAATTTGTGACCCAGTGCAAGGCACAGACAAGCAGCCAGAGGCTAGAAATTAATCACCAATACAATAGAAATTGTGCGGCTGGTGAATGTGTTGCAACAGCAATGATAGCTTTTCATTGTGGTTGCTTTTAGTTGCATTTCAATTTTATTATATGGCCTTAGGGCCACACACAAACTCACAAACTCAGAAACTCACAAAATACCAATACAAATACAAACACAAATACAAATGTATATATAAACGTGAAAAAGGATTTAGTTGGAATGTGTTTAATGCTATTTGGTGTTATTTGTGTAAAGTTTTTATATATATGGGAAAAAAACCCTTTTTATTTTCAAATTCTGTATCTATAGACAAATACAGACACACTTACACACACACACACACACAGTGCTCCAATTAGTAAACTGTTTCGTTGGTTTGTTGCTTGACTTGTCCCTGATTAAGGACCTACTTTGCCAATAGCTGCCATTCACTACAAAATCACTCTTTGCGGTTCAGATCAAAACAAAAATCACAACTGAGAGCTGAGAATTAAGTGGAGAAAACTGAGAAATGAAAACTAAAATCTTAACAATGGACTTGTTTGGCAATTTGCTGTGCGAAAAGCAGGCAAAATAAACGTGCGAGTTGAATGCCAATTGCCAACTGTTAACAGCAGTACAGCGGCATGGAGAATGATGGTGGGGGAGGGGAGGATATTCTTTTTTTTTTTTTGTTTTTACTATTTAACAGGATCAAAGCAGAGAGAGCGACTATATTTGTCTATTTAACCCTTCCCATTGCATACCTTTTTTGGCCATTGTAACAAGCTTCTATACATTTGCACTGATGCATCGGCATTATCCGATTTGCAATCTTTTATTCAATTGCACATACATGTATATACATGTATGTGTATTTGGCATATCCTTGCCCATAGCATTGAGTTGAGTCCGAGCTGCTGAGCATCAATCTTGTTAGATCAACACAAAGAGTTTTGATTGCAGCTATTTTGTGCCATTCGAACAGGACTTGCACTGAGTACAGAGCACAGAGCACAGAGCACAGAGTACAGAGTTATGCTGTCGCTCAAGGACATCATTATTGAGCATGTTGACAGCTTTAAATTATCTTAAATGCTGTATTGATTTTATTATATATATATACAGATATTTGTGTTGCCTAAGTTACTTACAGTTTTGCATTGATTGATTGCAATTTGCCAGCTGCCAATTTGCCAATTGCAATTTGCAATTTGCATTTGAGCCAAGAGCCCCATTCATTGGCACTTGCCCAGCTTTTATTATGTACTTTCAGAACTTTAACTTTATAAATATAAATAAGTTATACACAAATTATATAAACATATATATTCTTTATATATAGCATAGATTTTCTCTGCATATTTAATACCATTCGATTCGTTAAAACGTTTTATATGTTTTAGTCCAAAGCAAAATATTAGGCCACATGCAATGTAACTTACTTAAAACTATATTTATTTATTATTTATATAATGTAAGTACATGTGCTATATAATGTCAGTATATAAACAGTATATAAACAATGTCCTGCGGCAAGTTACATATATACTTAATTAAGGATTTAAGCACTGAAACCCATTGAAAAAAACTCGTGACAAAACAAAATTTTTCCGTTCATAATTTATGCAAATTAATTTTCATTTGCTATGTTATACAATTTCTATATATATATATATATATATATACATATAAATAGCTATACATTATATAATTTCAGCCTTGGGTTAGTCTTATTGTCTTTCGCTTTTAACTCGTATGAACAATTTATATCACAGAATTCTTAATCAACGTTATACCATTTGCTTTTCATAATTAAAATACGCGGAAAGCCATACAGTTAACTGTTAAGTAAGGATTATTCTGAGGTATTCCGTTTACAGTTGCTTTGCAACATCAATTACACATTTCGTGGAAAACTTATAGCAATTCGCTAAGGAAACTCTAGTAATAGCGAACTCAAAGGTTATACAGTTGCAATTAACTAATATTCAGTATTGATTTTATATATATATATATTTCATATACATATATTTATATATATATATCTATGTATGTGTGTGTGTGTGTGTGAGATGAAATGCAATTTATATATTGGTAAATTTTCCTGTTTTGGTTTCATTATTGGGCGGCGCGTGGTGAATCTTAATTACATTTGCAAATTGCACTGACCATAAATACATTAAGCGTATCCTTGGCATATGCACAACGTGCCACCCACACTTGCTTATATCCTGCAGACATAACACTACATGCAAAGGGGTATATAATATTAATATATATTTTATACTTTATGTATACATGCCACTCAACTTGCAACTTCAGTTTAAATGAAATGAAAATTGAAAATTCTCATATAGTATGTGAAATATGTCTGAAATTGTCTTATGCATCACTTTAGTGTCTTCCAGTTTCAACTGCTCATATTACCTATAGTCTCTCTACATAATATCTGTGTATGCATGCAACAAAGCTTGCAACATTAATTAAGTCGAACGATGTCTATGAAACTGTCAGTTTCAGCTCTTCTTCTCTCTTCTCTCCCCCAGCTTCAAGTGCTCCTATTGTCTATGGTCTCTCTACGTAATATGCTTATATGCATGCAACTCATGTTGCAACTTTAATTGACACTAACTGAAATGTATGCTTCATATTTGCTTAATGTCTATAAAGCTTCCTGTAGCCTCACTTTAGTCTCTACCAATTTCATCTTTACATTTCATCTATGTTATCTACTTCATATCCTTCTACACATCATCCTTTAGTCCTGCACATACATACATTCCATTTAATTGCAGTTTGCCCCTTTGCCACATGATATGCATATTGCTTTTATATGTTCACTAACTAATCAGTAACATATTCATGTCCTGGCTGCCAATCAGTGCGTCAGTCAGGCATTCAGGCAGTCCTGTAGTCAGGAAGCTATAGTTAAGGCAAACTGTCACTCACAGTGTAAGCCAATGAAATGTGTAACGGAAATCACCTAAAGCTAATGGAGGCAAAAAAAAAAAGAATGTAAGAAAACTAACTGAGAGAGACAGAGAGAGTAAAGGAAATGAAAAAATAATTGAAACAAATCATCAGGCGTCGAGGTAAGCCAAAAGGATAACCGCAAAGTTGCCTTGCTGCTGCTGCTGCTGGTGCTGCTGGTGCTGCTGGTGCTGCACAGGACCCTCAACTGACAGGCCAATGCAATCTGCTGGCGATTGCATATAAAATGCTAAAATACGCAACTATATATCTAACTATATACAGATCGCATCTGTCAGATATATATACTATATATATATATATGTAGAAATTTATGTATAGATATAAAAGTATCTGTGTGTTTAAATATATGTATGTTTTGTTTGTGTGTATATGTATGTATATGTATAATTTCTTTGTGTATTTGGCTTGTGTGCACTTACGAGGCAAATTGAAATTTACGAGTGGTATGCAACGCTAGCAACCAAAAACAACAACAACAACAACAGCATTACCAACAACAATAACATACAACAAAATGAGAACTAAAGGCACATCTGGACGAGGATCTTTCTACTGATTGTAGCGGATTCGCTGTTTCTATGCAACTACTGGCAACCATTTTCTTTGTCCCAGCAACATCCTCCCCTTACTCTCATACTCTCTATGTCTCTCTCTCTCTCTCTCTCTCTCTCTATCACTATCTCGCTGTCTTTATCTAATTGTGACAAATTGTGGCAGCATCTTTATACTGCCCTAAGTCGGAATTTGAGTTTGAGTCTATAGCAATGTATCAAGGTGTTGCAAGATTGGGATTCCTATTCTATTGCTGACGCGTGTCTATGCTAGACTCTTGCTTTCAACGTTTATTGTTAGCCACAAATGCTGACATATATACCTCATACCATATCATACCATACCATAGCATACCATAGCATGTATGTTATTTTATATTTACTATATGGAAGTGGCACTTAAATTGACATAGTTTAAGGACAACACAGCGTGAAGCCTTTCCTATGCGACTTTAATAATATTGCGTGGGTGCTCAACTTAAAGCTGTCATGTGAACAACAATAAACAGCTGTGTTGGCATCCATTTAAACATATACTAACACATGCACAAATATATATATATATATATATATATATATGTATATATGTGTGTGTGTGTGTGTGTAAGCGGACACCCCCACAAGACACGCGCCAAACACAACCAGGGCCAAACTCACGCACTTTTGCTGCTTCAACAGCAGAGTCAACATTGATGAAGCTCCTGCAAAATTGTGCACTCGCCTGATTCGTTATCCAAAAATAATTATATTAACTTTGATTCATGATGTTGTTGCCTTTATGCCTGTATATTAGATATATACAATAGATATATATATACTACAACGTGCAGTCAATCAATATATTAATTTTTGATTTTGTTTTGTTTTTAAATTCAGTTTAAAGCCTGTTGAGTATTAAGTACTTATGTCCATATGCTTTGTTTTACTTTATTTTTTGGCATCAATTTTCAACAGCAGGCAAATTTGATATGCTACTGTGCAAGGACGTTCGTCCTTAAATCAAATCAAAAAAAGCCAAAGAAATATAAAAGGGGGAAGCCAACAGCTAACAGTTAACAGCAGCAACAACAATAAATAGAAAAAAAAAATTTAAAACAATTTTAGTACCAAATATTATCTAGGGTTCTGCGCAGTTTTTTTTTCTTTTATTTTTTGTTTTCATTTCTTTTTTTTTCTGTCTTGTGGCCAAATCGTTTGATATGCACATCCCGCCCATTTTGCTATAGAAATGGGCTGACAGCAACTGTGAGCAAAGAATTTCATCAAAATTCCTTTAATTCACAACAGCAACAAACAAAAACAAAAAAACAAAAAAAAAAACAAAAAAAAAACAAAAAAAAAACAAAATAAAAAAACAAAAAGAAACGAAAATAAAGAAAAAAAAAACAAAATAAAGAAAAAATAAAAATAAACATAATAAAATGAGAAGCAATCATACATTAAGCGAATCCTCCTATAAAGCCCCCAAAAGCGGGCTACAATATTTTGCAGACCAAAATTTAATGCCATAGTCTTTAATATAATATACTTAATATTAAACAATATTTATGTTTTCTTTTTAAATACTATGATTATTAAGAAGTAGTAGTAGTAGTAATAATAGTAGTAGTAGTAGTAGTAGTAGTAGTATTAGTGATAGTATTAGTAGTAATAGGTGATTAATTAGTTTCTAATAAATACACAATGAATAGGAAAGTAGCAAAAGTAATTTTCCAATTAATTTTTATGTCAATTAAGTTTAAGTTAATGCAAAACCCCAAAGAAGCTGCACCCAGCCACAACACACACACACACACACACACACACACACACACACACAACACACACACACACGCACACACACACACACACACACAATAAACCACAAAACTGTGTATATACTCAACTATATAGCATAATTGTACATATTGTAAGCATTTATGTAGTGGTATAGGTATACACTCAAACAACAACAACAACAACTGGTTGAGTCGCGAAATCAGTTTGTGAATAATAAATACATCTCTGTCTCCCTCTTGCTTTGTGTCGCTCTCTTTTTGTCACTCTGTATACGATTTAGTTATACTCTATGTTCTGTACACCTAAAATAAGAGCTACAACATTTTCGATGCGGTGTGCTAAGGGTGTTATGTTGTTGGGGGGAGGGGGTGGATAGAAGGGAAGTTAACAACAAAGCAACAGTTTCGACGCAGCCACAAAAAAAAAAAAGAAAAAGAAAAGAAAAGTGAAACACACACACACACACAGATAAACACACAGAGAAACGAAGAAAAGCAACGCAGGAAAATCCATAAAACACCTTTTCGACATTTCTGTTTGTTGTAAAGGAAACTTTTGATACCTACTTGGGCGCTGGCTTCTAATCAAAATATGATACCGTATGACAATGCATTGCCGAACGAGCAGATTTATAGCACAGATTTTTTTCTTATTGAAATTGCCAAATAAAAAAAATATTAAAAAAAAATAAATATATATATAATAAATATTTATTTATAATATATATATATATATATATCTACGAATAGAAAGTGTTAAATATATGTTTAAAATATTTTAATTGATATATAAATAATTTAAATTAATTTAATTACAAATTATTTTGTCCTTTTTTTTTATTAATTTTATATTTGAATTTATTTGAAATTTTTGGTCTTCTTATTTGTTTTGAGAACTTCAACACGGAACCAATAGGTTCTACACATAAGAACTGCGCGCGTACTACTAAATCTGCTTCAGATTTTTTTTGGTGCCTTTTCAGCAATGGTAACAGCAACAGCAGCAGCAACGGCAACGACAACGACAACAAGTAACGACAACGATAGCGACAACGCCAACGACAACGACAACGACGACATTGGGACACGCACAACAAGTTGCAAAATTCGAGTTGAACGACGAGTATATATACATATATACACACATATATATATATATATATATATATATATATATTAAGTAGTACAATTTTGGTGGAGACGATGATGTTGATAAGGCTAAGGACGAAGAAAACGATGTTGCGTCGGCTTTTTTAGTATATTCTTCGTTAAAGCTTTTTTGGCATTGAATTGAGTTGGCAACTTCGAAAGCTTTACCCAACTTGTTGCCTAATCAGCTGTTGCATTTATTTAACCGAATTTTGTATACTTTCTCTTAAAAATGTCATACACAAAGTTTTTTATAATTTTCTATATAAACCAAACAATTTAGTGTTAGCAAATTAATAACAATTTTATGTTCCCAATATATTTAATTAAATCCAAAGTTTAAGCACTAATAAAACTCTTGATAAGTTCCATTAAAGAAATTAACTTAAGTAATTCTTAGCATCCTTTAAAGTTTATGGCACCTGTAGCTAAGGTATAGCTAAAAGTTTAGTTATCATATTTTTAATATATAAGGTCTTAGACAACACAAGGACAATACGTTTAGTTAATGTGGCAGAAGTTCGAAAAAGCTCCGGAAGCTTTAACGGTCTCTGCTGTTGCTTTCATTTATTTGTATACGACTTCACCTTGAAAGCAAACAAAACGAGTAAAACGAGAGCATCATATATTTATATATATATATATACTCTATATGTATATATCATATAGATATTTATTAAAATATATATGAATACATATATGTATATACTGTATAGTATGGAATATATGTATGCTGCAACTGTCTGTATGTGTTTTGGGCTGTTTGTGGTGAGAGGTGTGCGAGATCTATATAATTATTATAGCTCAACTTTCACGCTCTACTTCTGCATGAAATTTGAATGGCATAACTACTAAGTACTTACATATAGTATATATACTCATACTAATACAAATATTCATATTAATATTCATATACATATTCATATTCATAACTTAAACTCGTATACATATTCATCTTTTGGCTAAACTTAACCCCTAACTACTTTGAATTATCTGCGTATTACGTTTATTATATTTTTACTCTATCAACTATTATATAAATATATATATTATATATATATATATATATATATGCGTTTTCTGTATACCATATACAACTAACAACGCTGTTTACCTGTTGCCGTGTTTGCCCCTGAAAAGCTGACATTGACCATAACGCAAAATGAATGTGCTTCACTGGCTTTGCATTGTGTTTGACCCAGACAAACAGATGTTCTGCGTTTTACGTGTATTAGAACATAATGTGTCTGTTCCCTGAGGTATATATACATATATATATATTATATACAAACTTTGCATTACTTATACAATACATACATATAATATATATGTATGTATGATGAGCTTATATATTTATATATACTTGTTAGACATTGCAGTTAGCAGCGCGTTGTAACTATTTGTTGTAAAAAGAAATTTTCTGTGTCAGTCGCAACAAGTTGCTGCAAAAACAACTGAAGCAAGACTAGACAATGTTGCATATACTTATATGTATTTACCTATAAGTTGCTTTAAGTATATGCAATTTACTTTATCATTTGTGCAAAATATCTTTAACTGTACTTTAGTATATACATAAATAGTATAACTTAGAGACAAGTTGTTTTCACTTGTATAGTTTTAGTTTGTTATGGTAAAAAGTAAAGTTCAACTATGTTTTTAGTTAAAATAAATATTTATTATATAAATTATAAATAAATATAAATACTTAGTTAATATAAATATTTATCTAATAGTTTATATCTTAGTATATTTAAAATCATATATAATTATAAATAATTTATAATTACATACAAAATGCAAAGCATTAAAAGTTCTACTTCATTTATATAACGCTCGAATACAATTAAAATTATATTTAATTTTTTTTCTGTAAATTAAAACAGCTAATTAAAGGACTTAGTATTGGTTACTAACATAAACATTTAAGTTTGACAAAAGAATAAAAAAAAAAACATAATATAAAATGTATTTCGATTTTATAAATGAATAAATAAATTCATTTTCTTAGATACCAAAGAAAGTTTTGAAGTGAATAACTTGTAATTGCCAAATCAGCCACACACACACACACACACACACACACACATACATACACAGACACTTTTACATAAAATGATGTACAGTATAAATTATGGCAAAGAAAAATAAACCCAAACTATACTAACTAAGCACGACTAAAGTATACTCTATAAACGTAGCAAATATACCATAAAAAGTTTTGAGCAGATGGAATGGAAAATACATTACAATTAAAACTTAGTTTTTATTTATTTAAAATAAGTTTCAATAGTTGATTTATGAAATGTAGATAATAACAATTAAAATGTTTTTAAAAATAAATAATATTTACATCTAACACCCCGGTATAAATTACTCCCTTCGTCCTCATTAAACACTGCAGCAAAATTTTAATTTCACTTTAACTGATTTTGCATAAAAATATTTCCAATGAAATTTGCAACTTAAAGCCTTGTTAAATATACTGCAAAACAGTTAATAATTTAGAGAATTAGGAAAAAATAGCTTGGTCTACATAAGTAACCCAATTAGTTGCCCTTTTTTGAGCATGTTACATGCATTTGCCCATGTTTGTCATAGCTGATTTGCTTAGGCTGCAGAGAATTTTGATGATGCTTAGGGGAGATTCATCAAAATTTTCTCAGGAATTGGGTGTGTTTTTCTTCTTCTACTACTTTAATTTTGTTTTCTTATTGCTGTTGTTGTTGCTGTTGTTTTTGTTTCTCTTTTCGTTTCTGTTACTGTAGTTGCCATCTAAAACTGATTACCTATGTTGTTGCTATTGTTGTTGTGCAGGTCATTGACATTTGAACTGCAAAAACAGTTGCCAAATTTTATTCTACTCAAGCTCAAGTCTAGTCTGTTTACGTCACAGGTATTAAGAGTAGATTTTTATTTTGTATTATTTCAAAATTCAATAGAGATGCTTACGTGTGTGTGTTAGCTCACTTATTCAATATGTTTATATGTGTTTTGAGTATACAGCGTAACAGTTTTTAAGCTCATTATATAATTGTAATCAAAGCACGTGTCTCAATATGCCTGCAGGATATGCGTGAAATTTTGCCAGAGAGATATTATTTATTTATATTTGATTTTACATTTTACAATCATTATATATATATATACATATGTGTGTGTGTATGTGTGTGTGTGTATTTGTAAGCAAGAACCAAAGCCACGTGTTTCAAATTATGTAAAACTGATTCAACTGCTAGCATAGAAGTTATTCAACTTGTACATAAGAGTACTAAGAGAAGACTTCTAGTATACGATTATAACATTAGACACACACATGCATACACACACTTATGGTATACAATGTATTGTGCGTATGTATTTGAGTGAAAGATGAAAAGGAGATGATTCATTTATGTCAATCATACGGTACTCAAACTCGAGTTCAACACACATGCCATTAAATTGCCCCTTGGCATATGCAACGAGTATCTTGCAATATATACATATATATGTAGTTGAATATATAGCTGAGTAATTGTAATTAGATCGGAAAAAATAACAAAACAGTTATATGTTGAAATTAAGGTATATGTAAATGATATGAATATACCATTAAAACAGCTGCTATTAGTGCCTCAAGACCAAGACGGTTGCATAACGAACCAGCAAGAGACATTTTAAAGAGGCGCCACCAAGGACTAGGCGCCATCAAGGACCAGGCGCCATGAAAATGTGTATATTTGTCTGGGTCCCTACTGGAGCTGATAGGCGGCCACAGTTGATGGGCCATGAAAAAGGTTCATTAGATAAGTCAAAGTATAAGTAAACTGGTCAAAGCAACAGGGCTAATACCAGTACCAATATATATATATATATATACGCCATCTCCCTCATACCTATATACCTAATGTATAACATTGCTATTAACGGCTTCTTTAAGATTTCAATTTTATTCATGCATACATATATATATATAAATATAGAAATATGGCCAGAAGCATTTTGGCCTAAATGAGTTAAATAAACTTAAATATTTGCTTAAATCTCTTGAAGAAATTGTTTTCTCTGGAAATTTACATTCATTACATACTAAATATAAATTATAAATATATATAGATGTATATATTATACATACTTAGCTCAGCCTATAAGCTTAAGCAGTTTACTCAGAAGGATAACAATTTTGAGTACAGGACCTAGCTTAAGCTGAGCAAAGGTCAAATATCCTTTGCTTAAGTTTCAATTTGCTAATCAGTTGCTGCAGGTCCTTGAACAAAGTTTACTGCAACTTTTAACGGTAAGTCAGTAAAGCTTTATATGTGGTGCTCAACTTTCAGTGAAAGCTTTTGTGTCTCTGTCCTAAACCTGGAACTGTCATTGGCTATTAGCTTATAGCTTTTGGATGAGCTTAAAAGCTAAAAACTATTTAAAGTTTGCCGCTGACAAAAAACACGAGACAAACTAAGCAACGAAAACTAAACAAACACATACACACACACACACACACAAGCATATATACACACATACATGTATATACTGTCAAACAGAATTATTATCATATTATTAAGCTAAACTTTAATACTTATTTATTGTATGCAAATCATATTAATTGTATGAAATTTATAAGTTTGTTTTAAAAATGGATTTGATGGCATATTATTGAGTTCCATTTTATATCCTGATCAGATATATATATATATATATGTTCTATATACTAACTTATTATAAAACGCTTCTGCATGTTCACAACAATTGAGAATCTTAAGCCATTGAGAGAAACTAACTGAGAATTAACGCTTGAGACCACAACGGTTGCACGACAGGACACTTACCTTGGTGTTGTCTGGCGACAGGCTGTCTGGGCAAGTGCAGACTGCGCACCTGACAACTTGGAAAAATGTCTAGGTATCAGGTAGATTTCCAATGCTTTTCTTTTCTTTTCGTATCTTTTTCTCTTTTTTTTGGGCAATTTTCAATAGAATTTTTGCTGTCTGCTGCTGGTGACTGCAACAACGCGTCGGCTAATGATCTTTTAACAAGGCATTTGGAATTTCCCAGCCCTTAAGGACCTACAGGCAACTACATTGACGTAGCGTAGCTAACTGCCTTAAGAGGGCATCAAGGTATGCCAGCAGTTTGCCCATTTTCATTCATAAGATTTGAGCGAGAAATCAAATAAAGAAAATCTATATATATATATATATACATATATATATATATATATAGAAGTATATACGACACCTTTGCAGTTTTAGGTGAGAGCGCGCGAAAACACTTGAAAGTGAAGAGGTTTTGCACTTGAACCTGTATTCATTCATGAAGTGCTTTGGCTTTTGTTATCCTTCAAATTTTGACTGGACAGAAACGGTGCTGCACAGTGTGTTAGACACAGCGGGCGCTAAACTAGTCAAATAACAACATCTGGACATCTGGCACTAAGAAATTGGGCAACGCCTAGACACAAGCAGACGCGGACAGAGAACGAGACAGAGGGAGAGACAGAGAGAGGTGTATGTACAGTAGACTTAAATTTGACTAGATATGCAAATATTTAGCTTATATTTTGGAATAGTTATAATTATACATATATATATATAATATAACATACTCTAAAGAGGCTAAAACAGCTGCCAGGAAAGCCAATGCAGCTCAAACTGTAGGCAGAGTGAATGTTATATCAGAGTCGAAAATCAAATCGGTAGTTGAAAGTCAGCTTTAAGCCAGTTAATAGAATATAGCTGTAGTTTACAGTATCCTAAATAAGTACCCGATTTATATATAATATATACATATATAATATAATATATACTTATATATATATCCTTATTAGTATTCTTTTGCTTTTAACTTGTAGAAATCTTTAAAGCGTTACAAACATACTGATTGCGACATGAAAGGATTAGTGTCTAACTGCATCATTCCTTGGTATATCTATATATATATATATATAAGTAATCATTCCTACCTAAACTTATATTCAATTGCTATTTGAATTAAAAGTGCCAGGACTCAGCTCAAACAACTTGCAACTAGCAAAGGGTTGAAATCATTTTGCTTCCCATCATCGTTTCTTCGCGCCTCTTTAGTAACCTTTTCTAAAACACAGTTACGCACCTTCTATTAGATATAAATAAGTAACTACAAATTAATACACTAAGCATAAGCAACAGCTGAACATAAAAATTAAGCCTAATCTCTGTGATAAAGCCGCTCAAAGGGGTTCAGGAGCTACCCTTAATACCGATTGATAGTACAGATTATATGACTCTAACTGAATCAATTGGTTTACAGCTTAATATCAAAAGTATTTTAGTGTATAAATTGGGTTCTCCTAGGCCAAGTCTGAATCAATCAAATTCAACTCTGATTTTTATGCATTTAGATTTTAATTCAACTAAAAGATACTTTAAATAATAAACCTAACTGCAACTCGTATTCAATGAGTTCGCAAAAATCCAAAGAAAGAGAAAAAGAAATAGGAAAAAACAGATTGAATTGAAGTAGGAAAGGAGCACAACAGGAGTCGGGCACCACCTACTACCTGAACACTTGAAACTGAAGAGCTAGATCTTGAGCTCAAGTGGGCGCATACTTGAAACACCAAAGGTAACTTTTGTACATGTCATTGATAACGATCTAGCGATGCACACAAACACACACACACACACATATACATATACCTGAAACGAATTTTTCAAAGAAAATAGAAGACACAGAAGAGAGTCCTTTTATGAGTTCCATTTAAAACCGCCGACAGAGCCATTTATATGCAGACCCATTGCCCATTGCCCATAGACCATAGCCCATTGCCCTATTGCCATATTACCGTATTACCTATGGCCTATTGCCTATTGCCTATTGCCCATAAGGGCGTAGGTGCAATTGCGTTTATTAGCACCGCACCCCTTGGTCTCATTCATACAAGAATATGCCCACAATGGATACAGTGAATACACGTGAATACTCATAGTATGCTCTATTGCTGTATTCATTCAAGAATCGATGTCAATTGTTCACTTTTGTTTGCACAAAAACTGAATGAGTATTTCGGCATAGGTATAGATATTTTTTTTTTTTTTTTTTGCTTGGTTACATTTGCTTTTGACCTCTGAACTATGTAATAATGCAGCTAGTGTAGCTCAACCTTAGTGATAAAAATCTAAAAAAATTTGCAGAAACTTCAGATTTTCTTTTTTTTTTTATAAATTCAATTCGCTTTCGGTTCTTTTGCTCAATTTGGTAATTAGCTTGACAATTTTTTAAGTGTCGTGGGAAATGAACAAATAAAAAATGATGGAAATGGAAAATTTGAAAATGAAAAACAAAAAATCAAAGTAAAAAAAGACAATGTAACCATGATGTCACAACTTTTACTTTGATTAATTGTTAAGCCAATGATTATGCAACTTTCATTATCATTGATGATGCTTGTGGTTTACCAAGCAGCAGCAGCAGTAGACCACACAATTAGATCATAATGCAAAGTGACGTGTAAAGTACCGTTGCTCTTAACTGATATATATATATATATATATACTAAATAATCAAGCTATATATATACATAGAACACATTAGCATTTCAGTTTCAATTTCCATTTCAATATCCATTTCAATTTGCAACATTTTCAACGGCTGTCAACTTAGCACTAGAAAACTGCGAACTAAATTTTTGCCAATTTTATGCGAAAATTGAAAATTTGTTGCTTGCTTTGCTGTGTGAAATGTGTGAAAATTAAATCTGACAAATTTCCGGGCAAAAAGTGAAAGAATAGTGAAAATATAATTTTTTCTTTTAGTGCATAATTCTCCAATTGAATTGGATTACTGCAAATGCTTTATTTTTCTTTTGTTGTTATTTTACGTTTCGAAATTTTCAAACAATTTTCTCCAGCTCATGCGCATAGGTCAATGAATGCTCAGCAATATCCTTGGCTGATACAGTATCATTGGGCTTAGCATGTAGTTCACCAAAATTAAAATAGCCATCCATATCCACGGTCCAATTTCGTTTGGCAATCAATGTATTCATTTCATGGCCGCCAAGTTTTAAACTTAAACGTGTTGCTGCATCCTTTGGAGAAATTTTAGTGCAGGATTTCTCTATGCAGGAGGCAATCTCTTCACGTGCAGTATCAACCAGAAGATCCATAAAATCTGAATACAGCTCTGACGGCATATTCTTTTTAGCTAAGACAATTTTATTATAACGTCCTTCCATAAAAAAGTTCTCCAATGCCAATACTGGTGATATATAACGATCCTCCTTTAAGAGTGCCGACGGCAAACGTTCCAATTCAATATGAAAATCAGCAACACGATTATTGGCCAACATATAAAGCAGATGTAGGCCCATAAACTTATGCATCTGTTTTGAGTTATCCAGATGCTTATTATAATCATAATAATACATTTTTAATTGTGTCATATAACGTTCAAATGCAGCATTATCTTTCACCTTAATGCTATGCTCAACAGCTATCTCAAGCATATCCCTCGACATCTCTAATTCCTCCTTCTGTACGGGCTGCAATGAACCAAGCTCCTTAACACCTAAAAATCCTACACGTACCATATCCATTTTAAGCGAATCCAATAGTTGGCCACACTTAACCAATTGTGGTGTTGCCTTGGCCCATTCGCTCTTCAATTCCTTATAAAAATTCAACATTTTATATATTGTATTGAGAAAATGTACAAAGTTTTTGATTCAAATTTTTAACTTTTGTGTTTTTGAAAAATGTTCGGAATTGAGATTTTTCGTAGAAACTACAATTCACAAATTTCCACAATTTTTCAGTGTGTTGTCGAAGCTGAACGGCAATGCCTACTGACAAAATTCGAAGCCAAGTAAAAAAGGAAAATTCTGTTTTTCGTTTTTTTTTTTCAATTATAATAAATTTATTTTAAGCTACTTAAAGTTATTTATCATTATAAAAAAAATTAACTTATATATATTTAAACTATACAAAACAAAAAAAGAAAAAATAGTCTGTACAATTTAACACTCAGTTCTTGCAACTCCCAATGGATACTACGCACAGGACTTTTGTGCTGGCGTTGGCGATGTTTGAGGACTGCTGGAGTTAGCCGACAAATTGAATGTGGGACTCTCGGAGCCGCCCTTCTTTTGCTTGACACGTCGATTCTGGAACCAGATCTTCACCTGTTTCTCCGACAGACGCAATCTATTGGCAATCTCAATTCTGCGCAGACGCGATAAGTAGGCATTGTGCGAGAATTCACGCTCCAGTTCCAGGAGCTGTGTGCTTGTGAAGGCAGTGCGTATACGTTTACTGGAATCAGCATAGTCACTGATCAATGGTGTTATTTCTTGGTTAACACTGGACACAGTTCCATGGGATTTAATGGGTGAACTGACTGGTGAGCAGGAGGATTCGTGTTTAAAGCGTTTTAACTGCGGCTCATCATGATTGCCATAATCCAATGAAGTGCTCGATGAGGCCGATGGTGATGTACAGAAGACACCAGCTTGCTCCTGTAAACTGGACACATTGTTTGCAATGCTGCCATAGGCAGTTGTTGGTGGCAATACTGGCAGTGGCAGCTGTCCTGAGCCAGTACTATGTCCAATGGCATTGGCCGATAATGGTGGCGATGGATAGCAATCCTCATAGTTATTAAAGCCGCTGCATTTGCGTTTCGATGATGTAAACAGCTGGGCGTATGGATGATAGAGTGATGTATTTGGCTGTTGGAGCACAGCTGCTGCTGCTGCTGCTGCTGCGGCTGCCTGATGCTGTTGCTGTTGCTGCTGTATGCCCAGTGAGAACAGATAGCTGCCCACATAGCTGGCTGGATATGGTAACATGGGTATGCCCGGTAGCATAGCAGCTGCAGCTGCTGTGGCAGCTACTGCAGCGGCTGTGGCATTCGCTGTGGGTGAACCAAGTTTTTCAGTTTTCTTATTAAGCGGTGGCATATCGCTCAGCAGTGAATCCATTAAAAAGGAGCGCGACATTTTTCCTTCTATTAAAAATTTTCTTTCTACTGCAAAATGAAATTGTTGCAAATTCGAAGCGTTCGGAGTTTGCGTGTTGCGTGCACCTAACACGATCGGAGTCAGAGCGTTACTGTTTAGCTCTTGGCTTATGCTCTTTACTTTATATAGACACAGCATTGATTTAGGGGTTGTTTCAGCTAACACCCTTCGTATATTCCAAGAGGTATTGCTGGTGCGAGTGAGAACACACACACACACACACACACATTGATTTGAGGGTTGTTCATCATTTGTTTTCCTTGGCCATTAAGTCACCATTTACAGCTTGTCTTTCTCTAATAATAACAAATTGTAGCTAGTTAAGCTCCGCCCTTGGCATAAAGATCATTCACAATGGCAGGTAGTGGTGTGTGCTATGCCTGTCTATGTGTGTGTGTGTGTGTGTGTGTGTGTGTGTGTGTATTGAATGAAACTTGAAAGAGTACAAAGTAAAAAGTATTGTGAAGGTCCTTAGGCAACTTCTAATTAAATTAAAACAGCGTTAAAAGCTTATCAGAGCTTCATAGATATTAGAGTTAAAGATATTGCTATGATATATATAGAATATATATCTAATTATGAGCATAAAAATCAAAGTTAGTTATAGTGGTTGAACTCATAGGCATTGACATAGCAAATTTCACATTTTAAGCAGATAATGTGAAAATTGCTCAGCAAAAGAATTCAAATACTAAAATTTATATTAAGAGCTAGTAAATAACTTGTAATATAGTTATATATTTATACTGTAGAACCAATTAAAGCTAAAAAAAAAAGCAGACTATAGTAACGAAACATTTGCTGTGAATCTGCTTAAGCTCAATCTAGAAAATTGCATCTCCATATGCAAGAAATTCAAGCAAGAAATCAAGGCAAGAAATCTGCTCTAAAAGTACAAGAGGAACAACTTCAGTTTGCCAGAGAAGAGAGCAGTTGTACTTAAGATATGAAAAGGAAACCAGTGAGAAAGCTCTAATTGGGTGTACCCAAACACGGGGACCCCTTACATACTTAACATTGAATAACTTTCGTCTTTTTCATTCGATCTTAAAGAAATTCATAACGTATATCAAGAATAGTCTTATTATTATGTATACGGAAAAGAAATTTGATCGTGTTAAAATTGTGGTTAATAATCGTGTTTTCATAATGCGGGGGTCAGGGAAAAGAAATTTAAAAAACAAATATAAACTCGTATGGCGTACGATAAAAAGGAATGTTCATTCTTAATTGGTTGCTCTAGCTTTTATAGTCTCTGAGTAACATGCGTCAAGATATAGACAGACAGAGAAATAGACAGTCAGATAGACAGATAGATAGACAGACAGCCGCAGAGACCAACAGACAGAAGGACGGACAGGGCTAGATCGACGCAACTAGTCGTCCTGATCAAGAATATATATGCGCTCTATAGGTTCTCAGATGATTATTTCTACATGTGGCATACATTTAGATTTTTCACATTTCCATTAGCTCCCTTTTAGCCTTTTTTCAAAGGGTAAAGTGGCTATAAAAAGGAATAGATACTCCTTGGACATGTATTTGATAGCAACTTCATTGCTAATGATCAAAGTATCTATCAGATACTAACTGATTTGAAACTCTAAACTAGCATTACATAAGGCAAACAGTTAACAGTTTCAACAGTTTTTGACGAACTTAAGCAAAGCGGCTAACTAAAGTAGCCATAAAACTGCGCGTGCATTTGCCTACATGCATCAGTTTGTTGCAACTGTTTTGCCCCAAGAAAACGAACATTTTGCTGCTTGAAAACAGAAATCCCCTTAAGGATACACTTAATAAAACTTATAAGATAGATCGATTGATCAATAAAAGTGATTCAAATGTTGCTAATTTATGTTAATAACTAATTAGTAACTAGAGACAAATTATAGTTAGACTTATGTATTTAGAATGATAGTTTAGAGTATACAATATTATTTGTAAGTGATCCCTTAGGAATCATAAAGTCGAAAAGATTTGAATGCCAATTTCATGGCATTCAATGTAACCAAACGATTTTTTGTCCAACCGAAAACCTATTGTCATATGTCCTTAAGCACCTTAACATGTTTTTATTGATGCATTATCTCTGTGTGTGTCTGCCAAATCGGTTAACAATGCCATATAGACATGCATCAACTGGGCCCATTCAGTTTAAGCCATTGCCAATGCTCTTTGCCATTCATAAAGCAACTCTCTATATATATATATATATATCGACTCACATTGCGTCTTTGTGCCTGGCCAGACATTGCGTCGCCCATAAGGCAAATGCATAGGTATAAAAGAGATACTAAGACAGAGAGAGAGTGAGAGAGAGCGTAGAGTTTTTGGGTTATATTACACAGAATTATGGCGGTAGTTTTATGATTTGTTAACTCGCTTTAAGGATTTGCTTTAATTGTCCTTTTCACACTATTGTCCCAGTGTGTGCGCAATGCCAAAGGTGTCTGCACGGGTCCTGCTTTATATCCATATATGTGTCTTTCTATATATTAGTGTGCGTATGTGTGTGTGTGTGTTGTTTGTTAGTTCAGTGATATTTTATCATATGTTAAGTGGCTATAAAACCCGAAACAATTACTGACGTTAATTGTTCTACTCCAACACTTAAAGTACTTTAGGATGCATTGTTGACTGCAGTTGGATAGCTGCTGCTGCTGCTGCTGCTGCCAGTTGGACGGGAGCATATTATACTTTTTGCCTCCTTTTTAGCAGTAAGGATATTGTTGTCCTTTTGGCTTCTGGTTAATTGGCATGCTTTCTTCATTGTAATACCATGCAAAACGCGCATGCAACTTGCTTGCAGCTGCAGCTAATTTGCACCAATTTTTCTTTTTACATTCAGTCTTTCTGCTTTTCTTTTTTTGAGTGTTTTCTATTTCTTTTTTGTTTTTGGCAACTTGTGCAGTTGCTGCAGGGCATTGCGTCGGTCTCGTGCTCAATAACTGGACATGGTCCAGCAGTATTTAATGCCTTTGTGATTGTTTCATTGAAGGGCCACTTGAATTTCATTTTATTTTTTCCTTTTCTTTTTTTTTTTTTTTGTATTTTTTGTACTTTTCACCTTTGACCACATCCGTATTTTGAGCATTTTTCGTTTATTTTTTAGGGAAAATTTTCACGCTCGATTTAATTTTATTTTGTTATGTTCTTTTCCATTTTTCGATCAGTTTCCCTAAAATAGATCGTGCTATTGATACAATCAATTGTTTTAGCTGTTTATAAAGAAAAAAATCAATATAGCTACAGCCACGTGTAGTCCAAATTATAATATAATACACATAAGATACAGATATATATATAAATATATATATATATAAATAGATATATAAATATATACTCTATATTATAGATGCAGTAAAGTTAGATTTGCGCTATGCAAATGAGCTGCTTGAGATATAGATACAAAAGGATACAAATGTCTACATATGAAATTATACTTTGTAGTTTATGCGTTGCTATCTATGAGAGCATCTTTTGTAGTCTTTATGTGTGTGTGTGTGTGTGTGTGTGTGTGTGTGTGTGTGTGTGTGTGTAAGCTACTTCTCCCCTCTGTATGCAGTCAAGCGCACAATATCATTTTAATTGTGAATAAAACTCGGGTAAACGCTAAACAAATGAAAACTGACTGAGACAAAGTATTAGATATATATATATATATATATTTTATATATATACATACATATACATATATATATATATACGATTTATTTATGGGAAGAGCTAAGTTTGTTTGAATATATAGCAAACCGGATTCGCCAACAAAGGGGTGTACGCTTTATGGCGGCCATACAATCACCACCACCATCACCACCACCACCAGCAGCAGCAGCAGCAGCAGCACAGCAGCACCATACACACCAGCACCACCAGCAGAAGCAAGAGCATTAACAAGAGCAACATGGGATTAAGGAGTACTCAAAAGTTCACTTGGTTTGGCTTCAGCTTCAGCGCTACATCATTTATTGACATTAATTGGTTGTGACATTTGCATTTGACTGATTGTTGTAGTTGCCATTGTTGCTATTTAACCAACAGTCAAACCTTATGGCTACTTGGACACACACACACACACACACACACACACATATATATATATATATATATACAGATACAATATATGTTAGGGGTTTGTTTGTTCAATTGGTACTGTTATTGCAATCTTATGCCACATAAAGAGAAACACTTTTTATACATATATTATGTTGATACAACAAATATGACTTCATTATTGCAGCTCAAACTGATTCCTATATGAATAAATTATAAATGAGCTTTGAGCACCACTAAACGATTTTGGTTTTTATGTCAGCAGACCTCAGGCAATACATATACATATCTATGTGTGTGTGTGTGTGTGCGGTCTCTTTTATACTATTCATTATAGCCAATATATTGGACTTTAGTACATATATATAGCACTATGGTTTAGCGTCAACACTCAAGAATTTCATGAATGTTCAAAGCTGTTTTACCGCCCATTTAATAGTTGATCCATTCGAGCTAAGGACACGTACAACAATGGCAAACATTTTCTTCTCATTTTTTGTTTCTCTTTTTTCTCTTTTCTCTTCTTTTTTTTATTTTTGAGTTATTCATGAATGAAAGTCAGTGCTGCACAAAGGATATCAACAATGCCACCAACAATTGTGCCTTGCCATGTACTGAGCTGCAGTACAAGTGATCTGCAGTTATTTTATTATATTTTGTTTTTTTATAATTTTTCTTCCTTCTTCTGTTTGGATCATTTACTTGATACCATTCATAGACCCTAATGTCCTTTGTGCTCGTACAGGTAAGAGCGTACGGCCAACAAATTTCCTTTTTTTATAGTGTGCAGTTTGGCTAAAATGATATTTTTCTTTTTATTTGTATGCGTTTGTATACGTGTGTCTGTGTGTGTGTGTGTGTTTTATATTCTTATATTTAGTGGCCACTGGTCCATTGGGCAAAGGCATAAACAACGTGGTCAAGGACACTGCTGAAGGACACTACAATTAATCACATCAGTTTTTGTTTGTTGTGGTCAATATTGTGGTTTTTTATTTCTATTTTTGTGTTTTCTTTAAACTATTTTATACTATTTAAAGGGGCGAAGAGGGTGTATTGATGGCAGTATGTAAACAATAGTTACTTCTAGCTGTAAGAGGGTGGGGAGAGGTGGGGTAATATAGTATAATATATGAAAAATCAAACCAAATGCAAAAGCAAACCAATAATGAATAGTCCTTGTAAATACTCAAATACTTAGCCACTAATCAAATCAAATTATATGTACATAAACGAACATAACAAGCAAACACACGATCCACTTATCACCCCTTACCCCTTACCCCTAACCCCTTACCACCAGTTACCCATGTCAACAGCTATTCAGTTAATAAAAACAACATTTAAAATCAAAAAATGGTCCACATCCTGCATATCCTGTATACTGGAATATAATACAAAAAGAGAAAAACGCGCGAGTTCCTCAATGCCACAGAAGCACCCGCTGCATCTGAGTGCGGCACGGGCTGTGTTGCTTGTATGAAACAACCCCAATACACATCATATATATATATATATATATATATGTGCATATATATATATATGATAATGATACAAATTGGATACGGCTGCCTTATAAATATGAAATTGACAGGCCAACATCGAATTCCCTGCACCCCTTGCACCCGTTTTCCCCTCTTTCAAATCTTGTTCATCCTCTCAACTGACGCCATTAATTGTCGGTAGTTACAATTGTATCTCCTTGAAAACTTTTGTGGTCTTTTATGTTACCTTTTTTTTGATTCCGAAATTGATAAATATGGCTGCTGCACAACATAATACAAGCTATTCAAAAACAGATTCAACTAATCGACTCAACCCTTCAAATACTACATATAGCATATATAGTATATTATATTATCTTTTTCATCATTTCATACACAAATGTAGTTTAAACATAACATGACTGTGTATATAAACTATACGATGAATCCTGCGAGATATCTATCGATGTGGTTTCTTTATACAAATATTAAGTAAATTTCTTTGCAGTCTACTATAGTCCTTGCAAGGATATACATAACTGGTTAGAGTTATATATATTTACTGCTTGAGGAATCAATTGTCTTTTTACATTTATTTGCAAAACTTTGTTTGCTCATTGGTAAAGTGAGTTATTGTAGAATATTTCAATGCATAATTAACTATTATTTAATATAGTTTTGAAAACATAATTAAAGTATAACTATTTTTAATAAATTTTTATATTTCTGACAAAGTTACAAACGACACAGCTTCGTCATGAATTTGAAGGCATTTTACTGTGAGTCTGTGAATTGCACAATTTGAGTTATTATATTATATATGTATTAGTTGTATATAATATATATATAAATCTATATTTAGAATATATTCAAACTAAGACTCTTTCGAAAGATTTGATATTTGTTGTACACTTATTAGCTTTGGTCATATGCATGCCTTGCTTAAAGTTTGACATCTTTGAATTGCGTTTAGTAGCAACTGTGAAACTATTTATACAAATAAAAAAGCTGTTTAAACATGGCTTAAAACTTAATATGACAAATCACTTAACAAAACAGCTTTATAAATATATATTGAGATAATAATATATATGGCATAATACGCTTTTAACTTTGATACCAACTCTTAACTCAAACGAATAGCCAGAACAACAGCAACAATCTATTGCGTTTTAGTATCGCAATAACAAAGCATGCCAAACTGTTGCTGCTTAGCTTTACAGCAATCACAATGAATAAATATAATATTCGAAGCACATAAAACTGTTTTTATGGGTAATAATCATCTATTGCTCAGTTATTCCCCAACACAATCGAACAATTTGGCAGATCAAAGCTCTATTTTGCAGTGGTATAGGTGATTCTAAGCTTTTCTGATGTTCAATCTCCTTATTTGCAATGTTTGGCCGACATATTTTATAATAAAAAGGCATAATCCCAAATAGGTACAACGGTCTTAACAAAACAAAAAAAATTGTCCGAAAAGATGTTATATGACTTCGTTTAGAACGTTTTTTTTATTTTACTTGTTTATACAAAAAAATATCATGTTATTAATTCACTTTTTTTTCTAAATATATTCATATACATAAAGATTATTTGATTTAAATTACAACTGCTTTCATGCAGCAGTTATAAATTTTCAAAATCAAATACATTGTTTTAATGACGCTCAATGGCTTTCAAACTGTGCCAACCAGTTGTTAAAGGAAATTTGCACTTTAAGGTATTTTAGCCTAGGCACAAACCAAAACTAAGATGCGCAGTGCATTGTGCGCATGTCAATCTGTGACGAGAATATGTTTAATTTAAAACCACAACCATAAATATGTAAAAGTATGTTTTTCTGTGTAATCACATACATACACCTGCTGCATATATATAACACACAAATACATATCTATACTAAACGTCAGTACATATTAGATATGCTTATTAAAGCTTGTCACTTGCAAAAACAATTTGCTTACTTGTAACGACAGCTCTGTTATAGCCTTTTTTGCCTCTTTTTTTTATAATTTTAAATAGACATATCAAGGATGACTTACCTTCAATTGCAGTTTTCTCATGATGCGTGTCTCCTCCCAGCGATCCAGTTCATCCCATTCCTTAGAAAAATATGAGATTTAAAACAATAATCTATAAGAATGTGGGTGTATATATATATATATATGTGCTTACCTTGCCACGCTTACGTAGTAAGTAATAACGGTACATGACAATCGTTACAGCCAATAATAGAGCTAAACCGGTACCGGCGGCTGCACCCAATACCGCTGAGCTTACCATAACCATATTGGACGTATTCTGTTTCTTCTTGAAACTCTAAGAAAATTCTCTAGTCACTGATACTTGATACTCTAAAATGATATCAAACATATGGAAAATCTTAGAGAACTAATCATATCACACATAAATAACAATAAATAAAATATGTAAGCACTTAAAAAAATATAAAAAAAAAAAATAATAATAATTATTAAAGTCATCACTTTGATTAACATATTTCATTTCATATATTTATTATAACATATTCAAAGCATAAAATAAAAACCAAAAAAAAAAACAAAAAAAATAATATTTTCGAAGCATGAGAAGCTTGAAGCATGTCATGCTTCAGTGTTGTGTTTCTTTTAAAGTCAAACACAACATTGGCCTCAATTAACTTAGGAGTATATTTTCACTACTCTATATATATATATATATATATATTTATATATTAGCACATGGGTAAAATAATGTTATAGAACGTACACAATTATTTATTTTGATACAACTGTGTAAACTTGTGTCTCGTCCATCTCATATTGTTGTTGTTGTTGTGTTTGTTTGTTGGCTGTTTTTTTTTTCTTTCTTTTTTTGGCTTACTTAATGTACTTGAAAATAAGTTCATAAAAATACAAACAGACACGTCACACTTTAAGCTGATCCCAAAACGTGTGCTTCACATATTCTAACCTATTTTCTTTAAGTATAGCGAATCGTGGATACTCTTTCATTTGACTTCTAGAATAATAGAATAATAATATAGTTAAGAAAGTTATGCGGCATTTGCTTTCTATGTTCGTTATCTTCAGTAACTGATGCAAATTTTGTATCTTCTTCTTCTGCTTCATCTTCCAGTGCTTCTTCTCCTGCTTCTTTTTCATCTTCTATTGCTCATTATAGTGCTATTTCTTTATCTACAGGTATATCATCTTCTTATGATTCATTATCTTCTTTGTCATCTTCATTTTCATTATGCTCATCTTCATCTTCATCTTCATCTTTATCATAAAATTCATCAGCTAACATTCATGTCTTCAGTCTCAGTTAAACCTACCTCCTCAGTTGATTCAACATCCTCATCATTGTACAGTTTTTGTTCTCTATCAAGAAACCTTCGGTAATCAGTTTCAGCTAAGTCATCATCAAAATGCATATTATTATTATTTTTATCTTCATCATGTACATCATTTTCATCAGAATATTCATAATCTTTGTTATCATCATAATTAACTTCCTCATTTTCATGGCTATTATGGACCTTCTCCTGATCTGCATCCCTAACTGTATTTAATTTGTCATTTTTTGCGTTGTATCTGATCAAATCTTCTGTTTGTATTTCATCTTCATCAGAATTCACTTATTCAGGGCTATGACTGTGGCTATCATCCTTTGAAACAACATAATCATCATGCTCATTTTTATCATTCTCTACATCATGAGACAAATTAATCACATAATCTTAAACATCAACTGGCTTTGAGTATTCTCCTTCTTTAGAATGATCTTTTTTATCTAAGTCATCATTAGCTGGGTTATTATCATTATCATAGTTAAATGTGTGGAAAATATTTTTGAATTTTCAGCTTGAAATTGATCAATTTTCCCTTGGAAAATACTCTGCCATTGCATATTCTCAGCAACTTGGGGGCTCGACAAGATCAAAACACTTTCCAATCAACTGATAAGCTTTATCACAAGCAGCGTGCGCATTGTGACGTTTCAATGAATACTGTAGATCTATATATATTTGGCTAACGATATATATAAAAATAACAGTAAAAAAGCTGTTTTAAAACCTATGAAAACAGGTATCTTTAAGCTGAATTGTAGACTTTCTTCTAGCGGAGAGAAAGAGCAAAAGTTACAAAAAAAAAAATTATATTTTGTGCGATTGCATAATTTTATTTCAAATTTTGAGCTATTTATTTTGATTTTTTTTTTTTGTTTTTACTTTAATGTAACTTTGTGTTGTTGTGCCTAAATTGATTTAGTATTATTATTTTTTTTTTTATCTTTAAGCGGTTCCAAGTTATAAGCCTATAAGACATTTGGTGATATGTTTTTAATCATCAATCCTCTTCCTCTTCATTGGGCTGTTCTTCTGGTTCCTCTTCCTTTTCTTCTGATTTAGGTATACTGTCTTCGGGTACTACTTCACCAACTTCTTCATTTTCAGTCTCCTCAACAGTGTCCTCAGGCTGCTCCTCATCTTGCTCAACTTCCTCTACAGTATCGTCCTGTGCCGATACAATCGAGAGCAGGACAAACCCGAATAAGGCAAACAATAAGATAGCACGCATGTTGGAATGGTTTATTTTCAACTGATCTCGTCTATAAAAATTTACAACTTTTTATACTTTAGACTTCTAGCTATATTTCAGACTACAAATATATACATATATATAAGTATATGTTCATATTCGTATACTATATTTTGTATAACTTGTTGTTGTTTGCATAAGAGCAGCTGTCACCATGATTGGAGTCAAGTTGGACCCAAAAAATTAGTCGATTCGCAAATATTTATTAACTTGTTTTAATAATAAAAAAAGTGTTTATATTTTTGGCTATTCGCAACGAATAAAACATTCATACATATATATAAATATATACATATATAAATTTATATATATATCATGTTTATATGTATTCTGAGAATTTGCTTTAGTTTGCACAATTGTTGCCTCTTGTGGAATTAGTTAAAAATATTTGTATATATTATGCAAAATATATATAAATACTTATGATATAGTTTCCCAACTGAATACAAATAATAATATTGTCTGGATTTGACGCAGTTCTAAACATAAGACCTTGAAAAAATTTTTTGATCTTTATATAATATCTAAATATAAACATACTATATGCTGATCAACTGTAACTGTAACTCACATATGTTACTTTTTTGATTACTTCCTATTTATGAGTCAACATTTTTATTTGCTTCCTTGATGTTTGGAAACTTTGAGGAAATAATTTGCAGATATATAAATATAAACATGTAAAATATATATGTAACTGTGTCAAAGTTTTTCTTTTTGTTTGGGTTTTTTTATTGTTTTTCTTTAGCCACTTTGCCTATTAAAACAAGTAAGAAGTCTGCAGTCAAGTGTACCCGACTACGAGAGCCCATTTGCCTACATATACAGCCATACACACACATACTCATACATACACACAGTTCTGCACGTACTTAGCCATTGCGCGCACATTTTAGCCCCCCACGCTCTATAGCGCGGTACTTAATGTTGTATAACTTCCGTGTTTATTGTTCAATATTAACGAAATTTACAACGTAGAATAGGAATGGTCTACTTAATATGTGTGCGAAAAAGAAATTCGATCGGCTAAAAATTGTACCTTATAATCGATTTTTTCGATTTGCGGGGGTCAGGGGAGGAAATTCGAAAATCTAAAATAAACTCTTATAGCTTAGGAACATAACGAATCTAGATCCCAAATTTCGTTGCTCTAGCTCTTATTTTGCGCTCACTACTATATCCCGCCCCCCCCCGGGGCCAATAACACCTGTTTTCATGATGTATAACTTCCGAGATTTTTGATCAATCTTACCCAGATTCACAACATGGATCAAGAATGGTCTAATTATGATGTGTGCCAAAAATAAATTTGATCGGTTGAAAATTGTGCTTAATAATCGTTTTTTTCGAATTGCGGGGGTCAGGGGAGGAAATTCAAAAATCAAAAACAAACTCGTATAACCTACGAACATAACGAATCTAGATTTCAAGTTTGGTTGCTCTTATAGTCTCTGAGAAACAGGCGTTCATACAGACGGACAGGGCTAGATGAACTCGTCTTGTCGTCCTGATTCAGAATATATATACTTTATGGGGTCTCCGATGATTTTTTCTATGTGTTACATACTTTTAGATTTTGCATATTTCCAATAGCTCCGCTTTGCTTATTTTTTACAAAAAGGCAAAGGGGCTAAAATGGTATAAAGGTAGAAACAAGCATCTGTAACAGGTAAAAATAAGCATCTGAGTTTCCGTGTAGAATTGTATATATGTATGTCTGTGTATGTGTGTGTATGTAGGCAAAGGGGTTCTCGTAGTCGGCTACACCCGACTACTAATTTCTTACTTTCATTTTATGTTTATTTACTGCGTTTACTTCTTTGAAATCGGTTGTGCATAGCTTTTGTTAGACAAAAATAAAATAATGTAAGTTAAGGATCTGTTTTTATCATCATCAAATGATCATTAAAAGAAACAGAATTTTTATAACCTTTGTGTAGAATCTAACAACATTTATACATCAACTGAAAATCGTAGCCAGAGTGAATCGCATTTCCCTTTCTTGTTCGACAACGAACTCAACTCGTTCACCTGGAGAAATATAAACATCACCAAAGGACTAAGAAGGAATCTCTGACTTATTGAATTTCTAATAAGCTTCCTTTAAGCAACTTAATACATATTTATTAAAGATCCTAGTTGTTACTGTGATCATAATGTAAGTACATGCAATTTGTTATAAGCAAATGACTTGACACTTTATTTAGTATGTTAAAGTAAGTATTGGGTTAATTGTTGAGATTGTCGAAGAATATGTCTTGCGATGTAGATAGAATCCAATTACAGATTGCAGTTACAAATAGCAGCTACAAATAGCAGCTACAAATAGCAGTTACAAACAAATCACAACTGTGAGGAGTACAGTACACATCTATGGCATATACCTTAATGAGCTTTGCTTGTATTATTTTATAACTAAATTCTATATTCATGAACATAAAATACATAGACACACACACATAGATTCAATTACACACACAGTAAAGCATACACAGACACACAAACAAGTTGTTGCGTGGGCTCTTACGAATTGTGCTTCAAGTAATTACCAAATCTAAAGGCTTAAAATTAGATTTAAATCAGCTTCAAGAAAAATATACATCTTTCTAAGTTAATGTAAGTTATTAAAATAAACAGTTTAGAGAATATATTTCGCATTCAAAAATTTAAAATGTTTTACAGAATATATTTTAAAACAGTAAATAAAACATTACTATTGTTGTATACAAAGTTTTATACAATTTAAAGAATATTTAACGCTTAAAGTCTGAAATATAAACACTTGGGTATAGCTTAAATAATTCCAATATTGATAATAATATACAATGAATATACCTTATAGACCCGTAGATGTTTTCATCTATCTGTCACGTACATTTAAAAATATTTTATATTTTCATTTTATTATTTCATGTTTTGAATTGAGACAGCAACAATTTATATACTGTTGATTTAAGCAAAAAGTATAGCATACTATTCAGCGCACAAAAATATTCTTTTATTCGCTTTTAGTAAAACAAGAAAATAAATTGGAAAAAAAAATCATATGAAAATATGTGAGATATTCCTACTGATATAAAACAAAAAAAAAAATATATATATATATATATATATAGAAACATTGCACAAAATATTTGAAAATTTTTAAATTTTTATAGAAAACGCAATAAAGTTTTTTTTATAAAGGAAACAAAGGATTCTGATAAGGGAAAAAATCAGCAAGGAATTTTAAGATTGAAGCTTAATATAAGTTAAATTAATCTATATTATATATATATATATATATATTTTTTTTTATATACTTTAAGCACACTTTAAGTTCACATTGCAATAAATTAAGAAATCAATTCAATTTTGAAATGTCAAGCGACGCTTGGAAATGTCAACATTTCAATGGACTAAAGTAGAAAGAAGAATACAAAATTGGAAAAAAAAATATAAAAAAAAAAACGTAATGTATTTACTAACGAATGAAGGGAGAGTCCGTCAATAGTAGGACAAATACACAAACAGACACACACACACACACACACACACAGATATATACACCTGCAACATTAAATGGCATGGAAGCAACTTCATTGAGTTTCAAACAAATACAAAATAAGAAAAGGAAATAAATAAAATTTAAACCTTTTCCCTGTTATAAGCTGAAAATACAATTTCCTTTACAAAATAAATATATAAACCTTGAAATATTTGAAGTATATACATCAAGTATATCTTTTAATTAAAAGTAATTAATTAATTGCACTTAGTAACAACAAAATGTCATCCTATGATTTTAAGTTTACATTCAAACTTCAGTTATGTTATTAATTTATAGTTCTTATATAAAACATAGCCTTGACTAATTTACTTTATAATCCTTGTGATTTTTTTTATTTTTATGTTCAACTACATTGAAGCGGCGGAAGAAAATAGTTTTAATTGGTCTTAAGCTGAATTAAAGCTGTCATTTCTCTCTCTCTCTCTATCTCTGCTTTTCCTTTGTGTCTGCTATATGTCAACTCTCATTCTATAGCTTGACCTATGCACTTTATATAATGCACAAGTCTGCAGTAGCCCAATAAACATGCAAACTTCCCATACTTATACAAGCATAAATATATATTATACAAAACTATATATATATATATATATATATATATATATATACTTATTCTTGCATATCGTTTTACAGTATATCAACACAAAGACTACACTGCGGGTATGCTACACTATACAATGCCCTATACTTGCCTAAGCAACTTTCTAGTTAACAGGAGAAAGTTAATTCAAAGATTTTTAAGTGTAAAAAAAAATTACTTTTATGCTTAAATAGACAAAGCTCATAAATTATTTAATTAACTAACTCAATAAAAAGTTACTAATTCATTTTAATTAAGTTTAAAAGCCCAACACGTGTTGCCCAACAGTTTAACATTTAGATTTCAATTTGCCCATGGAAATTAAAAACTGACTGAGCCAGAGATGCAGGTGTATGCGACAGATTGAGATAAAAGTAACAAAAGGACATAACCAGACTGAAATGTTGTATTTGCTGTTGTTGGTGTTGTTGTTGTGATTACATAGATTATAATAGTTATAGACCACCACAATGACAAGGACATGCGCCATCAGATACTGAACAAAATTGAATGTGCACAAGGAATTTTTAAAATAACATTTTTTCATATTTTCTTTTAATGCTCTTCTTATCTTTTCTTATATTTTCTTATATACAGTTTTTTTTTTTGGTTTTATATATGCTAGAAATTATTATTATGGCAGGATACACAAGCATCACAGCTAGCAGCAAATATTAGATAAAGATAATTTTTGTTTAAGGTCAGTAAATTGAATAAAAGTCTAATGAAAATGATGCTTAATATGAGCAACAAATTAACGCAGTATGCAAAACTGTATGAAGTAACAGTAAATTGTAGGCAAAAGGATTAAGGATAACACAACAATAGAAAGCAATCATTTGCCATAGACAACTAATTGACGTAAGAAGCGAATTATATGCTGATATTTACCTACTCTATCCATAAATCGTCGTCATACGTCATTCAATTAACTTATGAGTTCATATATATAGAGAGAGAGAGAGAGCAAAAGGGAGAGAGAGCGTGTGTATTATCTGCATAACAGTTATCTTACAGACATAACAGAACATTCAACTGCAATATGGACATTTATAAGCTTCCAAACAATTCATTTGAACAATATTATTAGCTTGGCCCAAAGCTCGTTTTGTTATCTCCCGTATGGGCGTATGTTTGTGTCACAGCTTCAACTAGGACACTGCGTGCGTGCGTGTGCGTGTGTGTGTGTGTGTGTGTGTGTGTGTGTATGCAGTAGGGTTAGGGCATAGCATGGCACTTGGTATTGAGTGAATGTTTTGGCGCCAGGCTGTAAGCTCCATGAGAGAATCCTAAAAATAAATATATACCAGGGGAGCGCAAGCAACAACAACTACAACAACAACAACCATGCGCTCTTCATGCTAGCTATTTGTTGGACTAACATAACATAGCATAACATACATGCATACATATATATATATATACTGTAACATACTTATATATATGTATATGTGTGTATATGTTCATTTTGTTAGACTGTTAAATGAATCAACAAGTGTAATAGCATTCTATGGCAATACTCCTGGGTCTACAGGACTCCCGTTGGCATAAACCCAAAGGGTTCACAATTCTATTGAAGTGCAATACATTTTGTTTTCATCTTGAATTTGTTATTGCCACCGTCGCTGCCACTGTCGCTGCCACTGCCACTGCCACTGCCACTGCCACTGCTGCCATTTGTCTTTTTCGTCTAACCGTCACTTACATTTACATGGCACAAATTTGCATAAATTTCATTTATAAAATAAAAAAAAAGAAAGAAGAAAGAGAAAAGCAAAAAGAAAAAGGGAACATTTCGCGAATAGAGAAAATCATAGGGCGTATCAGCTCCTTGCCAATGTTAAGCATAAAATGCGCGCCAAAAAAAAAAAAGAAAAAAACAGCAAAAAGAGATGAAAAAAGAAAAGAAATAACAGCAAAAAAAATTATAAGCAAAGCAACGTCCAGTTTAAGCTGCAACTTAAAATAACAAGTTTTTCTTCTTATGCTTTTTTTTCTATTTTTGTTTTTCACTTAATTTTTTCTCCTATTTTATTTTCTATTTTTTTTTTTTTTTTTTTTTGCTAGAGCATAAACCGTTATTGGGCTTTTAGCGTTTGTTGTGCCCTCGAATTAACATTTTGATTGGATTTTCCAATATTGCGCCATATGGCAGGTTGGACCTTTGCCACTGTTACCGACTTTGATGGTTAACTCTGGGCAATGTTTTAGATTCTCCTTCACATTTTAACTGTCATACACAAAAATTTCTTGATAAGATAACATTATTGTTTACACAGCAGTCACGTATATTAATTCTCAATTTAACTTTTATTTTATTCTATTTTATATTCTCTATCATCCATATGCTACATCTATATTATCTTTATATATATATATATATTTACAGGCGTTAACCATTTACCTACAACTGTTAACTCTAAGTCTTAACTATTAACCTTTACTTATTTTTACAGCTTTTCCTTCATTGCTTGTTTACAAGATTCCTGAATTTGCCTTGCAAATCATAAGGCTAAAGTTTATTTTTAACTTAAAATAATCAAAACTGTATACTGAAATATAATGCTGCCAGCTTAACTATAGCCCAACTTTAACTGTTAACTAACTTAGATATTGTTCTGCAGCAGCTGCATAGATTAATTCAAACTATTTTACAGCAATTTATTTAATTAAAAATAATATTGTAGATAGTCTAATTTTATATTAACTATCATGAACTTTAATTCAACGGATATAAACTCTTAAACTGTTAAAATGTTAAACTGTTAACTAATAGAGTTTGATTTGTAGCTAGTAGATTAGTTTAACATAGGCCTGTTACTAACTCTGTTAAGCCTTATGTTAATTAACATTAACTCTTTGATGAACGTGTTGTAAATTTTATTAGATTAAGTCAAAGTTTTGATAGCAGTAAGAAATTTAAACTTTATATTAAGTCAAATTTGTAGTCCGTTTCAAGACAGTTTCAGCTTCTTTTTATTGAGTGGGAATTTTTCTATGAGTGGATCTTAAGTCCTACGCCAAAACCTAATTTAGAGGCTCTAATTTTGGAACCCGCCGAGCGCTTTACTTTACCACCCAATGGGTATTGAGTGGCAATTCAGGAGAAATCACGTGGAGGTAGTACTTCGACTTGAACAATGAAAGCACAAGGATCATGCTGGCAATTAGCCCTAACCACTTTACCTTAACTTCTCTCTCGTTCAAAGCTCCCAATTGTGGAGGGAAATTCCGGATTCAGGCTGTACCCATTGGAGGTGTTAAAGCCAAATAAAAATAATATTATATCAAATGATCTTTGTTGTATATGCAACTGTATGAATGACTTTAATTAATTTAATTTTATTTATAACAAAATAAATTTTGTCGTAAAGCTATTGGAACGAATTATCTTTAGGTAAGAATAAAAGCTACAAGAAAATAATATCATGAACTCTTTTATAAAACTAGCGAGTAAAGTAATTGTAGGTTTTTAATAAATATGAAATATAAATTTATTTAAAGTAAAGTAAAGTAGTATTTATTTAAAGTAAATTAAATTAAAGTTCAATTTTATGTTAACTAACATAAAGTTGGTCATGAAGCTATCAGATTAAGCTATCAACGGTATAACACAGTCAGCTTAGGTGGAGTTTAACATGAAGTCAGTCCAGCCAAGTTTAAAGAACATAAATATGCTAGATTTGCAATGAAAACATGCCAAATAAGCTGAAAATTGAAAAAAGCTAAAACATAAGCTAAGCAAAAATGTATGAGACAATGTTAAAAATTCCATAAATTTTGATGTTACTTTGATTTAAATTGCTACATCAATTTTTTTTGGACATTTGCAGGTCGCCAACTCAATTCCTCAAAAAGGTGCCAACCTTCATAAATATATATGTTTCTAAAGAAAAAAAACTGAATCCCAAATTTGTAAGCTTTTCCACTTTGAAATATGTCAGATCTAATGAACTATATGCTAAACTGGCAGAACTGCTTATCATGAACTCTGTTATGAATCTGACAATGATATAATTAAAAGTGGTAACCAGTGCTGCCAGTTTATCCTATAATATGTTATATCTAGCAAAAAATTCAAATTAAAATCACCATTTATGCAATTTCTAACATTTTTACATACATTTTTATCAAGCTTATGTTTAAGCTTACTTTTTAAAATGTTCAGCTTATTTTAGCATATTTTCATTGCAAATCTGGAATAACTTCAAACCTGGCAGCACTGGTGCCAATAGCTAAAATGATGATTAATGTAAACCTGTGGGATAAGTTAATATTAAGCTTAACCTGCATGTTAATTAATATGAAGATAATCGTTAAGCTACTAAGGAAGCAAAATTATTCCTAGAGCAAAAATATTCATTGGCTTAACTTGGATAAACATCCATGTTAACTAATAAGAACCCGCGTGAAATAAGTCAAAGTCAAAGTATATTTGAGGAAAAAAAAAGAGTTTTTTATATGTATTGAATCAGTTCCAAAATGGTAACATTATGATACGAGTGTATGTACATAGTTTACCAGGATCGATGCTCCTTTAAGCAGAAATGGGCATAACAGCTGCCTGTACAGTAAGATTGGCATCAACAGCTGGATCGGCAACAATAAGTGGTTCGGCATCAGCAATTGGTTCGGCATCAACAACGGCTTCAACAATAGGAGCAACAGTTGTAGGCTTAACGAATCTTGGACCCCAGTAGCGACGTGGAATGTTACGATAATTTCTACCTCTTATTGGATAACCACCCCAGAAAGGTGGATAATTGTAGACATCCTCATCAGCACCACCATAATATGGCCAATATTGTGGTCCACCAACGAATGGCATTATGCGTCTACCATTACGTATGGGTGCAACATCTGGTGTGGCAATATCCTCCACAGCCAAAGACTCAGCAGCAATTGCTGGTGCAATTGGTTCAACGGCCAACTTAATCAATGGTTGACGTATACGCTTACGTTGCACAACCACATCATCCTGGGCCACGACCAGAGACATCAAACAGATGACGGCCACAGATAAACAGAAAAACCAGCGCATTTTCGATAGATAATGAACTCAATCTTCAACTGATTTCAATATCAAAAATATTCCTGCTTTTATTCAAAAACCAAAAGAATATTTTTATTGAACCGAAAAATACTCCCAGAACTCTCTAACAAATATTAACATAACTAATTTATATATAAAAATAATAAAAAAAACGTCAATGCCGATACAATAATTTAATCATCTCCCATTATTTGCCATATTTGTTTAGCTTGAAGAAAGTCTACAAACGATTCTTCGCATCAAACCCAGCTCCACAAGTGTTCCATTGTCTTCCCTAAGAAAGTACGTCAAATGCGTCTTTAAATTTCAACAATAAAAATATTATTTAATATATATATATAAAATAGCCCTAAAATACCAAAGCTGTGCAAATATCTAAATTAACAACACAAATCTATACAAATATACATTGAGTATATACATATATATATATATATATATATATACTAGTATGTATATGTATAATCTTAGGCTTATAGTCTTTGTTTTTATTTAGTTTTTTCTTTCTTTACTTTTCAACTGGAAATCAGGACGCAGCTTGTTCTATACATTTTAGATACATATATACTTTGATATATTACCAGTTTATTACATTTTCTGCCTTTATATATATCTAACATATATACTTATATATATGAAGGAAAGTTGACTGACTGCAATAATACCCTATTTACCCCATGTAGCTCGCAAAAATCTTTGCATTCGAAGCGTTAGTTTCATGAAATGCCAGATCATTGATTGTCTATATATATGCATATATATATTTATTTATTATTTTTTTATATAATAACATTCAATAAGCTTGACTATCAAATGTTACACAGTTCAACTGCACCTTTATATACCCATTTAAATTTATTTTAAGAAAAGGGTATAAAAACGTGCAAAGTTTTATTTGAGTTTCAGTTGAGCGTTAACTTTTGGTTGTATAGTAGGTAACTTAAGTTAATTTGGTAATGTAACTACAACAAGGCAGCATCCTTATAAACTTTAAAGTATACTTACTAGACATATTTATAGACAAAAATACTAGCCTATAACTATGCAGAGCAAACCATTTGAGCAGGACACTGGCACATAGAATTTATTACTTGATACTTAAGTATCAGGGAGTACAGAAACTTTTCTATAGTTAATGCAACTGGTGTATGCTATAAATATGTATATTTATTTATAAATATATACCAATAATTCACAAACACCTGGCGTATGTTGTCCTTTAACTTAAAAAGAAAAAAAAACTTTACAAAAATACTCATAAAGCATATTTCCTCCTTAGACTCTTAGTTATTTTTAATATACAGACAAAATATTCATAGCATAAAATATATTTTTTTATTATAGATATATAGAATATATGTAGGCTGTATGTGAATATATATAAATAGAATTTTAGATATTTTTTGGCAATTTATTTGCTTTATTTGCTATGATACAGTTGTGCAGTGAAATGAATGTTAATTTGTTTTATTTAAAATATAATTGGAATTCCTATCACATGATGATGAAAATTTTGTGTTGCTACATGTCAAAATATGCTTGAATTACACTAATTGGCCAGGTAAACTGTGTGGGCATGGCCAGGTAACAGTGTCCAACTGAAACTGGTGTTTGTCTAGGAGTTAATGGCAGGGGGAGAGGTAAAGTGAAGGTCTAAGGTAAGGCGACCCACATAAAAAAGATACATTGCGTATACGTCACGTAAACAAGAGACATGCCACAAACAGAGTACAAAACAAAAAAATGTAGACTATATATATATATATATTTGTATAGGTAATATAAGACTATAACAACACAGTCTGCTGGTGTATTATAAAGCAATAAATAAATGTTTATATTTATATATATATATATCCAAAGCTGGTTAGATCTTTCAGTACATACAATAGTCAGCATGACTTTAATAATGAAATCTTTATGTAAGAGATTTTATTTTTATGTTTATCAGTTTTCTATATATATATATGCTAATCAAATCAAATATAGCAATATGTACTAATAATTACACCTTGACGTCATTTATATATCTCATATCATATTATATATACTAGAACGAAGTATTATAGTCATAAGAGCTGCGTAGCGTTACGAATATTAACAATAATTATAAATAAAATAAATAAAATAAAATAAAAAAAACACATCTGATAAACTTATCTTATCGAACATATAACTGCATATATTACTCATATATATATATATATATATATATAGATTGTATTGGGCTTAAGCTAATGTTAGCTGATTGAAATCTATACGCATCTCTAGGCTTGTTTGCCACTTAACGTCTCAGGAGTGGCAACACGGCCAACGTCCTGTTCCTATTTCTGTGTCCTGTTACTATTTTCTGTTGATATTTACTTTGTCCTTTTGTTGCCATTGATTGCATTTTATCAAGGCCAAAAGCAGTTATAGCCATTCTTTGTATGCTTCTGCTGCCCGCTAGGCAAACAAAGCGCATTCTTAATAAATTCATTGGATAACAAGACCATGAGCATACAGCTCAAATTAGCAGACACACCACATGCCGCATGCCGCACGCCACAACTACAATAACACTTAATATGTAACACACTATATAATATCATTCAGTCTTAATTAAGTGACATTTTTTGTATTATTTTCCATCGTCAAGCGACTATAACGAGTAATGGAAAATAACATAAAAGAGAACGAAAGAGCATAAGATCCTTTCTGAGGGAAAACTTTACTTATTTATTTAAATATTATTTTTTTTATTATTTATTTTATATATAAATATATATATTTAACATATTTAACTTACCAAGATATTTATGCTTCAACGATCAATTTGCTTGTTTTCAATTATTTTTCTCACAATTTACAAATTTCTTTTCAAAAAAAAAAAAAATTGTTTTAGTTTTTTAACTGAACCGTTTGCTGGTTCGTTTTTTAGTGTGCAAATTGAAGCATTTTCTTTTTGTTTAAATTAAACTCTGCCAAAACATTCCTAATTCAAAATAAAAAAAATATAAATTATAAATAAATAAATATATCCTTGGCAAAAAAAAAAAAAGAAAACCGCACAGCACAATTTTTTCAACACTAAATATAAATTATATAGCTTAATATATATATATATATATATAATAGATATATATATTTTTATTAATTTAACTGATATTCGAATTGAATACAAATGAAGCTCAACGCTGCACAAATGAAAAATTGCTGTTAGTTGCCGCCGTTTGGGACAAGTTTTGTATGCCAACTGCTTGCCACAACGACAGGATAACCAATGCGTGCACGATATGCCGTTGAATGCTACCATATGTTAGCATTTGCTCCGATGTCGTCGTTTGCCATGCAACAATAACAACATTAGCAGCAACAGCTACAGCAGCAGCAACAACAACATACGAAGGAAAAGCTCCTCTGGGTATAGCCTTCGGTTTGCTTTGCTTTTCACTCGGCAATAACAAACTGAAAGCTTTTTTTTTTTTTTGTGGTGCTGTTATCAGTAAGAGATTGCGGTCAAAAGGCACTGAAACAACAACAACAACGATAACAACAACAACAACAACAACAATATTATTTTGCGTGGGCTTCGTGTGCTTTTTTAGCTCAGAGCTCTGAGCTCTGATAACTGGCCTATAATTATTATTATTGTTAACGCCGTCCAGTGCAACAATCACCTTGAGGCTGTTCGTGTGATTTGATGTTGGTCTAAGCATTATCCTTGCTGAGCACAAGTTGATTGCTCTGTGCACTTATCTAGCAATTGTTTACCTGTTGCAGGATTAACGTGCAATCTGTTCAAGTGTTTTTTTTTTCTGTTTTTATTGTCTTTTGCAGTAACAGCTTCTACCAGCTGCTCTATAAATTAAGCTAAATTATCCTGCGCTTCATTTGTATAAATAGCAATCAGAGTAACTTTTTCTATATTTCATTTCTTAAGCGTTTCTCTATCTGCCAGCTTTTACCAGCTGCTTCTTACGTCCCTTAGACCTTCGCACATTTTACTACTTTAAATAGTTAGGTAAATCTATGGACTCAGCGCCATCATTTCAGTTTCATCCTCAGCTCTTTATATACAGTTTCTATGGGAAACTTTAATTAAACATTTTAAACTATTTATGACAACAGGTACTACAGTTGCTATAGCTTAGAAAATTAAGGCATCAGTGTACTTCTTCTGTTAGCCAACTTATGTAGTCTTCTCTTTAAGACACCTACAAAAGTGTCAGCAAATATAAGTTATACTGTAGCTACCTTTGATATCGAAACTTGGGTAAATAATATATAACAAGTATTTTCATATAGCAGCTTTCATCCTTACAAAAGTGTCCTTTTAGTCATTAACGATCTACTTCTATTTGGTTTGTATACCACAAATCCTTATGGCATTTGTTTATCTCAGAACTGAAAAGGAAATTCTTAGAACTTTTCTTTGAACAAGTCAAAGATAATAGTCCTTGGAATTGTAGCATATTCTCTTGATTCTTGGAATAACTAGAGCTTTTGCCGCTGCTCTAAAATTATATACAGGGATAATTTATACTAGTTTTTAAGCAGGATTAAAAGAGTATTAAGTACACGTTTTGTTTTGTGTTTAATCAACGGGTTTTGTTTTATTGAAACTTTGTTGTATTGGTTTTTTATTGGTTTTCTTTAAAATTTGTTAACATTAAATGCTTCATTAGCTGCTCCCACCACACGAATAAGGCACATTTGAAATATGTTTCATTGTCTTGTTACCAAAATTATTTGCAAATTGCTTTTAAATAATAAGAATAAACTAAATATAAATAATTTAATTTAATATATATTTATATGTATCAGTTTTGCTTTAATTAAACCAATTAACAGTCGCAAGGGTATAAAAAAAATATAATTATAATAATAATAATAATGAAACGTAAGAATAATAATCATAAGAATAATAAAAACTTAAGGTAATTGAAGTAGCGTTTTCCTTAGATAAGTTAAAAACAAAATCAAAGTAAACTACACATACAATGTTTATATATATATATATATTAAATACTGGGATCTAGACAGGATAACATGCTGCACACATAAGGACTAAAAACTAACGAATACAAACTATACATAATATATATAATTATAAATGATAATAATAATAGTATTTAAAGATTATATAAACCATTTACAGACAAGAATTCAATTTAAGTTTTGGTATGGATTTTGTTTGGATGATATTTCCTTTCATTGTTTTTTTTTTGTTTATGTTTTAACATTAATCTTTTTGGCTCTTAAGTATATAATATAAATATACATATGTATATATATTTATATATAGTAAGTAATTCATGACTATAGGTGGAAAAAAAAACATGCTTAGAACATACATAAAATCTGAGGAATCTAACATTAACATCAACTATTAGTATTATGCCAAGTTTGCCTTACAAAATACGATGAGAAAAAAAAACAAACAGAAAAAAAAAGGATTCAAAATAATAGTAATAATAATAAACGTTATACTTCAGTTTGAGCATGGAATATGCTTCTTTAGCTAATGATGCCTCGAAGTTAAACGTTTTGTTTTCTGTGTTGTTGGCCAATCCAGACTGGTCAGCGAGGGTAGCGGATGCTCCATATTATTATTATTATTATTATTTATATTTGAGTTAATACGATTATGATTATGATTGTGATTATGATTGTTGTTACGATTATTATTATTATTATTATTATTATTATTTGTATTAGTATTAGTATTACTATTTGTATTAGTATTACTATTACTATTAGTGTTATTGAGCAGGGCTGGAGTCTGTAGTGTATAATCATGGGCCAGTACAATAGGCTGTAAGGTACTGAAGTTAACAGTTGGCACAGTTAAGGACGGTGCGGCGGCAGCGGCAGCAGCAGCAGCAGCAGCAGCAGCAGCAGGTGCATAACTCATGCGTCCAACGGTGCTTGGATTGGTGGGCATATTCACATTTGGATTGCTCACTGGCAATGGAGATGTCGGCACATTAAGATTGATACATGGACCGGTTCTATAAAAAATAAACAATATTATTAACAATATTTCATAATAAAATTATGGAATGCAATTGGGTGAGAAGAGCCAATTAGAGTGTGATAGAAAAACCTACTGAAAAACTACTGAAAAGTAGGTAAGGTAAAAAGAGAAACAAACAAAAAAATTAAAGCGAAGAAAACTGAAAAACGATATTTACTTAAGTGTGTGTATATTTTGCAATAACTACCGTAACATTAGAAAAAAAAAATTTTTAAAAATATTAAATATTTTTTTGTATTTTTTGGTGAAAGGTGAAAATTAATTGATGTTGGCTTTCGGAGCAGACCTTTTGGCACTTGGGCCCTGAGCAATTATTTCTTGGCGGAATCGCCTTTGCTCAGTTTAACTCTCATATTGACTGTCACTAGGGGCAGCTTACTGCTATAGTAGGAGGGGCAGGATAATAATGAAAGCAATTATGCATGGATTATGTACAGGAATAGCAATATATATAAATATATATACATTCATATATGTTAAAAATGATCAGCATAATAAATTTATGTCTATCATCATTGGCACTTACCTTTGTTGCGTTATGGTAAACACCGATTTGCTCACAATACGTTTGCCTGTATGCCAGATCCTGCCTATATACTTGATTCTTTGTATAGCTATAATGGCCAATGCAACAGTTCTAAAACGAATATAATTATATAGTTAACTTTTATATATATATATATATATATTAGAATTTATCTACTCACTTGAACAACTTCTTTTTGGTAAGACGCTGCGTTGGCAGCTTGGCGCCTGTTGCAGCAAGTGATTGTATGGCCAACTGTTCGCTCGCCTGGTAGCCTTCTAGACTGAGTTTAAGGTAACGTTTTTGATAGACAAGCGCCTTGCGATGACTCTCGACACGTAGATAGCGTCCTAGCAGCTGACGGCAACGCTCTTCCAGTTCACCATGCGCATTGTTAGCACCAGCACCAGCGCCATTGGCAGCGGTAAGCTCCTCGCACTTTTTCTGCAGTGCAATACGTTCACCGACCAGATATTGTACTGTCTCGGCCATTTGTCGATTCTCTTGAGTATTCTCCGCCAGCAACGTATTGATTTCCTTCATCTTTTGTAGAAACTGTGCAGGCACTGTATCCTCTGTGCTGTGTGCCAGACGATCATTGGCCTGCGCCAGAGATTCAGATAATTTTGCTTCACGCTGTGCTGAACGTGCCATATCGAAACGTAGCTGACTTATCCTCTGTTCCAGATTCTCTTTGCTGGATTCAGCAGTGAGTAGCTTGGTCTTAAGCTCATGTATCTCTGCCTGTAGCTTGGCCTGTTCCTGATGTTGGCGTGCACGAGTATTGGCACGTCGCGTCTCCGCCTCCTGCAGTGTAACCATGCGGGCTTCGAGACTCTCAATTTCATTGGCTTGCAGTGTGAGGCGTTCGTTGAAATGCTCTAGCTCCAGCTCAGCTGATTCCTTCTCACGCGCCAGCTTATCCATTTCCTGTTTGAGACGCTCACAATAGGCAACGCGTTCTTGTAGCTCTTTCTCATAGCGTTGACGCTCCCGATCGCTGTTTCTTTGAGCATCTGCTGATCTTTCCCTTTCCCTTTCATTTTGTGCGGTTAGGAGCTTCAGTTCACTACGTAGTCTATCGCATAGTTCTGATTCGAAGTCAGCACGTGGTGATTTTCGTGGTGAATCTGTGGGGGATTTCAGTGCCAAACTGCTTCTACGGCTCTCGGCACGTTGCAATGATGTTAGCTGCGTTTGTAGACGCTCGCAACGTTCTCGTTCCATGTCCAATTGCTTGTGTAGATCATCCTCAGTTTCGAGTACAGCTTCCAGGCGTTTGCGCATAGCCTCAATGATGAGCACATCCTGTTCCTGTATCTCCTGTGAATGCTGTTTCTCGCCAAAGAGTTCCTTGCTCAACGTCGCAGCTTGTTCCCGTTCCAAAGTCAACTGTGCACGCAATGCTTCCAGTTGATTCAAGAGATCACGTTCACCCGTAAAGTTCTCATCATCGGTGCCATTACCATTACCACCTGAAGGTATTGCATCCGTTTGCACTTCCTTCTGATGCAATTTGTTATCCAAATTGTTTTCCTCTTCACTCTCAATCGCTTTGAGTATATTGGAATCAAGTTGTGCCGAGTAATTCAACTCCTTCTCCACTTGTTGTGCGATTTCATCCACCGAATAATGTTTGGAACTCTGCTCATTATTCTTCAGACGCTCCAGATCGCGTTCTAATGCCTGCACCTGCAGTTCCAGCTGCTCACTGCGCTCCTGCGTTGACTGCAAGCGTAGAGTTAACTCACGATTCCGTTCCGTTTTGCTCCTTAACTCGCCATTCAGTGAGTCCACCTCCTGCTTACGTGCAACTGATGCATCCAATTGATGTTGCTTGCACAAGGCATGAGCTGCACTTACCACGTTCAGCTCCTTCCTTAGCGTATCCCGGTAGGCAGCCTGCTGTGTTGTTGTCTCTAGTATTTGTGTCTCTAGCGAATTAATACGCTGTTGATATTGCTTCTCAATGTCTGAACTATGTTCTTTCTCTTGAGAAAGTTGATCCTGCAACTTGATTACATTCTGTTCTAGTTCGCTCGTTTGCTGCTGCTTCTCTTCCTCCAGTGCTGTTAGCTTTTGCCTCAACTGCTGCATTTCTGGTGTGTTGATTGCCTTGGGCAACTCAGGTGTTTGCATTATGAGTCCTGGCGTTTTCAATTTCGAATCCTCTGTTAGGTTTGAGAAATCGATTTGTCTTGGCACCAAACCAGGTGTTAAGTCGCCAGTGCTTTGTGCCGTTACACCGAGTCCAAGTGGATTCTGGAAGTAATGTGGCTGCTCAAAGGTATTGGCCGGATGTAGCATAACGAAGCCACTTAAGTCATCGGTACGTTTGTACGTGAGATTTGCAACAGCTTCCTTGGAGGTTTCCTGTAAGTAAATTGGATTTGATGTTTTAAATGGAGTTTATATTGCAACCTACTGCATCCACTTACCATTGTCTGATGCAAAAAGACGCCCGCATCTACTGGCAACTGCAGGGGTGCATTAAGGCTATGCATGGCTGCACGCCTATCCACATCCGGTTCAGGAAACTCTGTGATTGATCCTATATCGCTGAGTGTGCGTGCACTGTGCTTGGTGCTTGCATCATGTTTATCAACAGCTGGTGTAGAGGCACGACTGCCATCCTTGACTGCCTGCAACTCACGTTCCTTGGCCTCCAATTGACGCTGCAGATGATCAATCTCATCATTCTTATCAGCCAACATTGTTTCCATGAGATCGGGCAATGCCAAACGATTCACCATTTCTGTGTGCATCTTATCCTTAAGCTTCTGCAATTCGTTGGCTTTTTGCAGTAATTCCGTCTCCAAACGTTCCACTGCATGGCGATCGGGCTGAGCACGTCCAGTTAGCTCTTTCTCTAACCTTACCATCTCATCCTTGCTACGTTGCAACTGCTGCTTCATGGTTGCCATTTGCTTATCCCGTGCAGACAATTGCTCGCCAAGATTACGCACTTCACTCTGCAGCTCATGGATGCGTGTATTCAACTCCGCTGTGCCAGCTCGATGCAGCTGTTCCGCTCTCTGTCGCTGCTCTTCCAAACGTTTTTGCAACGTTGAAATCCGCTGCGTCTGCTCATCGATTCGGCCCTGCAACGAGTCTCTTTCATGTTGCAATTCCTGTAAATAGTATCAAAAGATTTAATTTAAATATCTGTATACATCATAAACCAGTCGATGACCGACCGATTGACCTAAACTAAATGTATCTCTATTTGCATCTGTATTCGCATCTGTATTTGTATCTGTATTTGCATCTGTATCTACTCCCACTCCTATCTTGTTGTGGCGAACTCTTTTGCCGGCTTCAATTAAAATGAAACTCATTCAAATGATGCTGCACAGATGACGATGATGATGATAATAATGACGATAATGATAATGATGATAATGGAGTATGTGTGTGCATAATGCAATACGTTGTAGCTACTGTTTACAAAGTTTGTTGCAAGACCTTTATGCGGGCAAACAACAGCATTATGCCACAGACCATTGTTATTGGCGACGCCTTCCTCTGTCGCAAATGCAACACGGGGGCAAAGCAACGAATAGCAAGCCATGGCAAGACAAAGAAATTTATTCAGGCACACGCTGTTTAAGTACACATTGAAGTATTAGTCTTTCAATTAGGCTCTTGTTGCATGCCACATCATATTGTAAACAAACCGTGAGGTAACACACAAATTGCTTCGTATCAAAACTGATTGAACCAGGTGCAGCTGAACTGTGGTGTCAACTGATTTATTTCAGCTAGACACGGTATGGATATATATACTATATATATATATATATCTCTATAAATATATATATTACAAAGTGGGAATCGAAATGGGAAAAACGAAAGGGAAGGGAAAGTGGTATACATTTATCAAAGTAGCACAAACTGGGTGCATCAATGAAGCTCATAAATAAGGCAGGAGGACATCTATTTTTGACTGAGCTTGTGCCATTTTCGAGCTTGAAATATAGATATAGATAGATAGATATATATATGTATATATATTTATGATCTGCAGAATACCATTAATTTCATTTTGTTCATGTACGCCACAAAAACCGCAGTAAAATCCATTTAAATAGGAAATAATTTTCGCAATTATATACAAATACAATTTGTATGTCTTCTATTTTTTTAGCCTTGCCGAAACACATTAAATACAAATCTACATATATATATATATATATATATATAAATGTTTATATTCAATTGTTTATTGCTCAAAAGAGTCGCATCTATTCGTTTATGTTCTCTGTATACAAAATATATATATAATATACATTATATATATATATGTTTAAATTGACAATTTAACTCACTCGAATCGGTGCCTTGGTTATATTGAGCGCATTTTTTGAGCACACCAACATATCTTACTGCCACTGTTTATTGTTATTTATTGAAAAACAAATTTAATTAAATTATGTATTTTCTGCTCTTATTTTTTTTTAAATGAATTTAATTAAAATATTTAAATTTAACGCTAACATTTTTAATGTCCGATGCGTTAGACACTCGCCACGCAACTGAGCGAAGACTGTCAAGCAATGCCACTGTCAAAGAGATTTCATATGAAAGTATATTGATCTTACAGTGCACTTGCAACTGTTTGTTTGCAACCATTGCCAGCATAGCTATCATAGTACAATACATCTAAAACAGTATTGAACTGACTTTGTGCCAAGAAATTAAAATTTTCGAGGATGACAATTTTTCTCGCAAGTAAATTGATGCTAAAGCTCACTGTATGTTTAATAGTATTCATGATACGATCTGACTAACATTGTCAAAATAACAGATTTTTAAATTGAACTAATATCAACTACAATTCATCACAAACTATATACCGGTGACATTGATATGTTTCAGGGTGATATGTGATTCAAGCAATGCTTGTTCGGAATGAATAATATGCCATTCAAAACTGTATAATCTCTACAATATATAATATTGTACAATGTACAATGTGTACTGGACAAGTTTTAATAGAAAGCACTTCATTGAAGCGCATTTCTTGACAAAGTTTCCAATTCACCCTAAACTGTTAATATGCGTATGCTATTTCGGCACAGTGTACTTCAAACAGTGATGTAAGCTGATGGCAATTTAGCTGTACGCAGTAGGTTCGTATTACGAACAGTGACCCTAAAACTGTAATGATCACACGCAGTGACTCCTAAACTAAACGCATATTAGCGTCTTTAAATTGATTTAAACTTTACAGTTTTTTTGTTTAAATATAATAAATGTATTTTTAGCTTATTGAAAAGATTAAATTTGACTTTTAGGTAAACGACTTTTCAATAGAATAATGAAATTAATATTTTGCCCGAATGTTATTCGTTACATACACCGAGGACTATGTTAAACTTCGACTAGTAAAGACAACAACCTCCTCCAGCTTATTAAGCACAAAAGCATTTCTATCTATATATGTATCAAAATGTGTATTTTTAGGCATTTTTTCGTACTCACCACACATCCACTACGCATGTGGGTGACTTGCATTTCCAAATCTCGTATACGTTTTATGGCAGCCTCCTCGACTCGCGTGTGTCTGTCCAGTTTTTCGGCCACACGCTGCACACCCTCGACAGTGATTGAATGTTGAAGCGGGGACGGATGTGTGGGTGAACCTTCAGCTGTATGTGGGCCTGTTGGCTGTTTACTACCGCCATGAACAGATACATCCTCTGTTGCACTAAGGCTACATGAATTGGATGCCGTATTGGAATTATGCACTGATTCCAATGTTTTTGTCTTATGCTCCAGCGTTGTCTCAATGCCACGCAATTGCTCGGCTAATTGGCTAAGCACAATGCTCTGTTCAGCTGAGGGCAAACCCTGTTGTAACTTCTCCTCCAGCTGACGTATACGCGTTTGATAGCTCTCACCAATATCTGTCTTCAGGCTATGCACTTCCTGCTGTAGTGCATCATTGGAACGCATTTGCATTTTAATATAATCCTCCAATTGTTTTGCCTTCTCATCCAGCACCTGTTCATTAAGTGCCTTGGTCTGCACTTGCGTTTCCAGCTCCGAGATAATCTCGCGCAATACAAAGATCTTATCTATTGAAGCCTTAAGTTCCACCTCAAACTTATCACCCTTTGCATTCGATGCTTCAAGTTGTTGATTCAAATCACGCAGTTGTGCTTCCAGCAGGGCATACTATTATTATCATGGGAAGGAATTATATATATAAGTATATAGTTTACAAGATTTAAATATATTTTATACAACTTATAATATAAAATAGTATTTATGTAAGTATGTGTGTGTTTTTTTGTGATTGGAAAAGTGGGCATGTATGTAGTTAAAGGCGTGGCTTTAGTACTGTTGCAACTTACATGCTTCTCCTCGACTATCAACTTTTTAAGTGTTTTGTAGTGCAATTTCAATATCGGGTGCAGATTTGTTAATGGATATATATAAAAGATATATATATATATATATTATAGAGATGTATTAGATTATTCGGAGTGCATGCAAAAAATTAGGATTATATATGTTAATGAATTTATGATGCTATTATTAACTTTTGACCTTTAGAAAACATTTTAAGGGTGGAAAATATATTGGAATTTTCAGCAACGTCTCAACAAAAACACTTAATAGACAGATATATATATTTATATATATAAGTATATAAACATATAGTGGTTCTCTATAAATACGTTGGCACATGTTTACGAAAGCTTTGTATTTATATGTGTATGTATATATATATATATACTTATATATATATATACTGCCCTTGACTCCATTCAAAATGAAAACAAAATATTCGGCGGGAGGCCCTCATTTCTGTATAGATCTTTTTCAAAAGGCATGAAAAACAGGTGCCACTTTTCAGTCAATTATCAGAAATTATTTAAGAACTTTATAAAGTATACTAATAGTTTTGGGAAAGGGTATTACAATAGCCTTTTAGTAGCTTGAATATGATCCAAGCATTTGCTACTTGTTGGATATTTTTCAAACTCTTTTCCCAATACAAAGGGTATTGAAAGTGTATAAGAAACTGTAAATGATATAGTTTAGGTAAGAGCATAGAAAGGCGTATAGGAAAGGGTATAGGAATAGTTATAAAGGAAAAGGTATAGAATATAGAAAAGGTATAGAATATAGATACAGGAAGGCATACAGAAAACGATATGGAAAAACTATATATATATTCAAACACTTTTCCCAATACAAAGGGTATTGAAAGTGTATAAGAAACTGTAAATGATATAGTTTAGGTAAGAGCATAGAAAGGCGTATAGGAAAGGGTATAGGAATAGTTATAAAGGAAAAGGTATAGGTAATAGAAAAGGTATAGCATATAGATACAGGAAGGCATACAGAAAACGATATGGAAAAACTATATGTAGTAGATTATAGAAAAGTTTACAGGTGAGAGTATGTGAAGGGTATTACTATAGTCGCCTATACTATGGAATACAGTCAGAACAGGTGCTAATCATTAATCTCTATGAAATAATTGCCTGCAATCAATTTGCTGTAACACAAAATTTTATGAAGTGTGAAAGGAGGAAGAGATATTAGATGTTGTGTAAGAGATAGAGAAAGGGTATTACAAAAGTCGTGTAGAATATTAATTAATTATAGCTTAACTGTAAATCTTTATGTTTAAAATGGAAATATATATTATTGTTAGAAATTAATTGTTTATTTCTATATAAAAATGTTATGAAATGCCACCGAAAAAGATATGGGGGAAAAGGTATGAAACATGAGTATTAAAGGGTATTTCCAAAGTCAGTTAAACATTAAAGGCAACAAAAAAATCTGCTACTAATTATTTAAACATATTGAAAACATTAAATTTTATGGATTTGTTTTTGTTAAGAGAAGAGAAATGCTGGTATTAAGGGTATCAATATAGTCGGTCTTAATACATTATGTGTAAATCTGTGTAATGCATATGTAAATGTGTGGAATGACGTCTGTTTATAAACAGCTAATAAAATTTTAAGGAATTTGTTAAGCTTATTAATAGAGCAAAAAGCGTGCAATTTGTTAGGAAATCTTGTGCAATTTGAAGAAAAACAAAAGAAAATAGAAAGAAGCAACTTAAGATATGAATATATGTTTATATAGAATAAACATACATACTCCTGTTTGATTCACTTAATAATAAGAAAATAGAAATATAGTTATAGAATAGAATGCCAACTAAGAAAGTCCATAACCAAGAACGAAACATAAAAACGATAACAAAAAATAAACATAAAACCAGTAAAAGAAAGAGAAAACCAATCCGAAAATGTAAAAAATTATTATAATAATATATATATAGGTAATATATATATATATATGTATCATAGACATCCAAGACATCCAGTTTATGGATGGCTAACAGAGTTGAGTGGAAACTCACCTCCTCAGAGGCATTGGCAAAGGAACTTCGTTCCTTTTCCTTGTCGCGCAACAGCAATTTTAAGCGTTCGATTTCCCGTTGGAACTCATCGCGTTCCTGTTCGCGTTCTGTAGCCTGTTCTTCCAGGAAAAGGCGTGTAGCCTTCAGCTGTTTGTCAGCGGTGTCGATCTGTGTTTTTGGTAGGGGTTAACAACAATGTTTTGGTAGGGAATCGGTATTAAACCTATGCTCATAACTTCACTTATCAACTCTGAACTCTAACTGAACTCATGCGTTTAGCACACAAGGATATAAATAGAGGTAAGAGGCATATGAAAAGGACTTACCTGTGACTGTAGATCATCGCGATCCTTTTTACCAGATTCAACAACCTTATCACCCTCACGACAAAAGTCTTCGATCATCTGCAGTAATATAACCGTTGCATTGCCCTGCTCCTGCGTCTGTTGTTGCGTTGGAGATGTGAGCAGATGACGCGCTCTCTCCTGTAATTGCACAAAGCTGGCAGAAGACTGATCCAAAGTTTGAGGACTCTTCATATCACCCAGACCATAGCCTTCGGCATAGTCTGTATGATTCAATGAATTGAACTGTGACAGCTGATCCCGCAATGCCTGCAGCTCGTGCCCCAACTCTGCATTACGATCGATTGTATGGGTCAGTTGCTGTTGTAGCTTCTGTCGGTCCGATTCTGATTTGATAAGACGATTCTTTAGCTCCACCAGCTGGAAGCTTAGTTCAGAGGCATTGCCCATATGTTGCTGCAGATCAATGGGCAGTGAGCTGTGCGTCTTGGACATAAGTATAGCTTGGTTATTCTTGCGTAGATTTGCTACACCAAGTTGCTGATCATTCAGTGAATTGGTGCGTAAAAATTTATGAACCAATTGTTGTTGCTGTTCTTCGTGTTGCTGTGTTGCTGGCAATGTTGCTGTGGTCTTGACTCCATCCTCAGCCTCACAGCATAGTTCATGTTCTTGTTTTTCTGGTTCATCCTCACGTTCCACTGATTCATTGCCGCGTTGTTTATCCAAATCCTCGGACAGTTGCAATAGATAAGTAGCCTCTGACTTAAGACGTTCCAGACAATCACCCAAATCAAAGTCCTCGCTATTATCCTCACTCTTCTTGCTATCTATGAATTGCACAAGACTAGGATCCTCAACAACTTCCAGCAGACTTTGTACATCGGGTACCAGACGCAATGGTTTTGTATTATTGAATGATTGTTGCAGCAATGAGCCGCTTAACGTCTGCTCAAAGTCCTCGCCACCCTCCTGGCTACGACTCTGTGCCAATATGCGTTGCACCTCATCGGAGAGTGTTGCATTTAGATCATCCTCACAATTGGCCACACACTTGGCCAGACGACACAGTACACTACGGAAGCTCTTGGATAGTTCACGCAGACCATCACGTTCATTGATAATATGCTCCAAGTCACGTCCCGAATCGAAAGTAAGATGACGCTTATTCTTTCGATTCAATTGCTTCTCATATTCTAGTTTCACTCGCGACATCTGTTTGTATGTTTGTTAGTGGTTTTGATAATGATATAGTACAAAGAACATTAGGAACTTACCTCCTCGGCATGTTTAATATTCAACTGGGTTATCTCCAATTGACTCTTTGCCGTAAACTTTTCCCTTAACAACACCAGCTCCTTGGGCCAGTGCTGATCATCGGCTGCACTCTCCGACAACAAGCTCTGAAATTAAAGATTACAAACAAACAATTAATAACTAAAACAAACATTTCACACATACAAACAAACAAATAAACAATATGCAACAAAGCCTGTTTAAATACGCAACAACAAACTGCAACAAATCGTATGCAGGCGGTACTGAAGGTCTCTTGATATCCATAGAAACTATTATACAAGTTGAATTGTTCTTAATTGCTATACTTAAAGTTACTCTGTTATCCCCTCTATAGAATTTAAAAGACAGGTAAGAAAATGCAAAACAAACAGAATGAACAATTGAAGCTTTGGGAAAGGTGAAGAGCAGTTTGGGAAAGGCAAAAGTGAAATTGGTAATAAAGGGAAAGTAGATGAAACAACGAAAGGTGAAAAAAATCAAGGGGAAAGATTAAGGAGGGATAAGGAGACAGAAATGGCAAGCTAGCAAAAGAAATGAAAAAAATAGAAGAAAGCAAAGGAGGGAAATTTAAAGCAAGAAAAGTAATGCAAAAAAAATGAAGGGAAAAAACAGGAAATCAATAGAAAGGGATATGAACGTAATAAGAGGAAGGAGAAGGAATTAAAGAATGGAATCGAATTCTTATAGCTCCTATGCTATATCGTATTCTATATCCTATCCTATCATATTCTACATATCAGATATAGTACAACAAATCCCCTTCAATATATTTACAGGGTATGCGTAATCTTTTCCTGCGGAAAGACAACCAAAAGAAGGCAAGGGAAAAATATAAATATTTATTTGTTTATAGAAGCGTTTTATAAATCAAAATATTTACATAATTGTTGCAAGGGAAAGCAGAAAAAACAAAACAGAAAACAAAATTGATTTTGAATATTTGCTTGCAACGTTTCGTTGCATATTTAAGGGAAATTTTTAAAAGACACGTCCAGTGAAACCTCTGAAGAAAAGGGAATAAATCGTGTGGGTGATTCTAATTTGATTTGTTTATAGGCGAAAGAATCGCCGCCAGTGACTCCGATTGCTGCAATATGTACGCCTGGGGCACATTAATCTTAATAAACATGCCACAAAAGGGTGCAGGCAATTGGAAGCACACACACAAGAACTACCAAATTGAAATTGGATGATGAATTAAACAGAAATGTAATTAAAGCTTTGTACGTAGTAATCAAAATATAACTAAAAAAAAAAAAATACTCTCTCTCCTCTCATCATCATTCTTCCTCTTCTTATCTGTATCTCTTGGTGCTGTGGGGTCATGCACTTAGCTGATTATTATTTTCCATAGTATTTGGTATCATCTCTGAGATCGCCTGCTTCCGTGTACGTGTGTGTGGATTTGTTTATAAGTATGCGTAAAAGTTTATTATTTGTTTTCAGCTCATGGGTAGAAATTGAGCAGCAGATGCAGTAGAAGATACGGTAGGAGGAGGAGCAGGAAGAGAAACAGCAAAAAGGAATAAAAACAGTAGAAGAAAGACTGCAATTGCATATCATTTCATACTCTTTGCGATACTCCTCGCAACTGTAAATGCAACTTCGTGACGAATTTGTTGACTTTGTAGTTATAAATACATATATATTTATAATATTCATACATATATATATATATACATATACTTACGCATAATTATTCTAGGCGTATATAGATAAAGATATAGATACATACATATATATATATATATATATATATATATATATATATATATATATATATGCATTTTGCATAATAGAAATAAAGTATTTTTAGTTGATCCCATAACTTAGTGACAGACAAACGAAGACACAAAGCAACATAAACTAAAGAAAGAAACGCCTAAAAATGCAAGCGAGAATTGCATGTGGCAATGCAAATGTAAAGATCAAAGATATATATACTATATTTATGTAATATACATTCATATATATTTGGATTATATATAATCTAATATTAGCAGCAAATTCCATATATAATAAAGTGTAAAAGTAACACTGTAACTGAGAGTTCTCTATACTAAATTTGTTAAAATAAGTTATTCAAAATAAGCTAAGAATATTTTATATTTAATAAAAACTAAATATGCAAACTTAGATACAAATATATATACTCTACTCTGGTCTAAACATAATCCATAGCAGAAATTTGACTTCAATGAGTTGATTGTAGATAGAACCTAGGTTTGAATCAACGTCAAAAAGCTGTAGACCACTTCTTGAAAAGGAATCAATTTATGAACGAAGATCGTGTTGTATACGGCAAGTATAAAGGATTGTCAAATAATGATCGGCAAAGAATGACAGAATGATAATAATAAAACACAGCCTCTAATACTGTGGTTATATCGAATCCTATAAGATTTGATCATTGAAGCGATTTACAATCACCTTCAATAACATATTACAAGCAGTGAAGCATTTCGATCGAGATTGAATGTGTAATCAATATCAAACAATTTAAATCAATCTATAACAGCTATATCCAATATTCTATATAGGAAAACATAGTGAAAAGTGTTGCACTTAATATAACTGTAAAGAAAATCCTATATTTAAGTTGACAGTTACACAAAGGATTGTCTGCAGTAAAAGGGGCAACTCGCTGGAAGAAAAAAAAACTTCCCCAAAGCCAATACAATTATGCATTGTGTAGCAGCAACATTTACTGCAAGTGACATACAACTGCAAAAAAATAAGCTGCTTTGTTCTTCAATCAACTCCCACATCACGCACTCCTCGACATACTCACTTCCTATACACTACACCCATATACCATTCATACCAAAGACTTTCCGTACAATATTGTATCGCTTCGTATTGTGGGCAAAATGCGCGTGGCAGCGCCATCTTTTGTTTAGGATATCAGAGACCAAAGACGTCATGTTGGGCGCCAGGCAGCGTACGTCAGCGGTGTGTAGCTCACTACGTCCACCATTCATATCAACGGCATAGTGAAGGTGAAGGTCAAGATCAGTTGTATTGAAAATTAATAGAATCAACGCCAGACCAAAAGATTCGCAGTGTATTAATGTTCTCTTTGGCCTATTTTAAAATTTGTACTATATATCTATAGAAGATCGACTGAAATTGGCGGAATACTAATCCATATGGCTAATTGATTCATTAATATGCGTAGTAAAATGAAATTTAATTTTAATATATATTTTGGGTCTAATACCAATATTTGGTATCAATTCATTTACAGTCCAGTTTTTAATGCAAAACATGTATTGCAGCAACAGTATTGAGAATTGAGAATTTAGGAGCTGCAACTACTCCGAGTCGAGTGTCGCATTATAAATAGACCAAGTTACCCAAATAGCCGCACAGGGAAACGGGAAAAATTTTGTTTTGCGCCTTTTACAAAAATAAAACATCACATGTTAGTTTTAAAGTTAAAGAAGGAGAGCAAAAGAAGTAGCAGAAGACGGGCAACGGGAGAGGGGGGATGTACAATGGTACTGCGAACGGGACTGTGGTTGTGACTGTGACTGCAGCACTCAGCCTGCCACAAAAGGAATGGAATTGGTGTTTATGGTTTTGGAAAAGGGCAACGACTTCTCTTGTTTTGGAATAGATTTGAAGACATTTGTGTTGAGAGAAAGTGTTCATAGTAAAGTTTTCAAAGATTTTTGAATGATTGAAATTCTCTGTAAATTTGTAGGGAAATTCTGTTTAAATCAATCAGAGCCCAAACTTATAAATATATTGACAGAAAGTGGGGGGTTTGGATATTGGTTTGAAAAATTCATCATAAATAATATATCATAATAATATTATATTTATTTATAGTAAAATTGCAAGGGAAAATATTTTCTATATATAAAATATATACATGCTTACTTTATTATCAGTTTTCTGATATCCAAATAACGCCTTAATATGCATGTATGTATGCTATATATATTTATTAGGCGACGCCAAGCAATTAACAATTTAACCGTTAAATTATTTTTTGAATTTATTTAGTGTTGGTATACGCGCAAATATCACTAACGTACTCACACACACACACAGACACACACGCACAAACACATTAATATATGTTTATAAATCTATGTCAATTTCAAATTTGCTGTTCATAATAACAACTCAATTAACATTTTATGAATTGCCATTTTTTTTAGCTTTTTTTATTTGTATTTTTGTATTTGCTCATAAATCATTTAAAGATCTCTTCAACGCACATGTTTTCAATACTAATTTATGGATATGTATATGTATATTGCTATGGTTCGCTTATACATATATAATTGTGTACGTATTTATTTATATTTAAGTTGTCACAATGTACACCCAAAAAAACAACAATAATAATAATAATAATATGCGATAGAAGCTTGAAACACGCGCGCGCCTTGAAGTAACGGAAAAGACTGAGCAGGCGCCTCGCGCATTCAAGCAATTTATTAAAGATCGCCTGCTTGCCTGGGACGACAGAGAGTGAGAGTGAGAGTGAGTGTGCAAGAAAGAGCGCCTATGCGATAAGGGGAGGTAGCAGCAATAGCAACAGCAACAGCAAAAGCAAAAGTCAAATCTAGCAGTATAATAACAAGCGACCCAATCATGTTCGAGCATGTTTGCTGCGCGTTGTATTTATTACATTTTGCCTGTTCTTAGGCCAACGAACATGTTCAATAATTGAACGCGCAGCAATACAAATAGTATTGAACTATTTTTCGTGCAATATGTTAGAGAGTGTATGGGTCGTATTATGCTCTTGCACTGCTTGTACTCTCTGTTGTGCTTGGTATTTAAGTGTGCATGTGTGTGCGTGTGAGTGTTAAGATTAATTCAAATTTATGTTCGTTAATTTTGGACAGTGAGGGCCGGCCATCATCGCAGTCTGTCTCTGCATATATTGTGTTATTGCACTTATTTATGTACACACAGCACACAATTACATACGCACTTGCAATGCTGCACACATATAATACACTAAATGTGTGTGTTTGTCTGTGTGTGTTAAAATATTTGTGGGCGTTTAAAATGCAGTCGTTTGTCCACACTTTCAAATTAAAAAAAAGAAACTCTTACTCTAAACAGAGTTGATTAATTCTAAGCCGGCACTGGAAATACAATTGGAAACTGGAACTATAACTATAACTGTGAACGGGATACACATCCGGTCGAAATTTATTAACTTTTGAGCCTAACTTTTATTCTGTGTGAAGTGAATATGTTTATGGTTTACTTATCTTCTACATATGCAATGCGACGAGCACATGTTTTGTTTTTATGTGACAATTTGGCGCGAGTTGACATACATACACACAAATACAGTTACACATATACACACATGCATATTATCATACATGTATGCAAACATGCTTTGGGGTCTCAAAGCGTCTGAAAGAAACCAGGCAAATTGTCTTACTACAAAAACAAATAAATAGCAATATGTCTGCTAAAATTTTGTTGGCAAACAGACAAAATTACACACACACACATACGCACAATTATACAACAAATGTATGTATATATGTCTATATGTTGTAAATCTATTTTTGACAATATATATAGAATATATAGATATATAATTGTGACACAATTTAATCGAGCACTATGTAAAAATTACATCAGGACAAGAAAATTGGCAAAAAGCCATGCGATTGCAATCAATCAGCAAATTGGCTTAAAAAGTTATCGATAACAATTAATATTTGACATAATGTTTAAAAATATAGTGAAATGGTATTAACTATATCTAAATCGAAGCAACCCTAACACACACACACACACATTCTCCGAAATATAGATATCACATACAAATGTATGCACGAACGGAAGTATGAACACATACACAAACACACAAAAAAGAACCTTGATATCGTTATGGAATATAATATATATACAGCAGAAACAATTTTATACAGATTTAAAACAATTTCTTTTAAATTCATACAAGTTCATTAAGATTTTTATAATTGTATTTCGACTCATTAAATTTCATACAAAAAGATATAGAAACATTCATACAATAAAGATTCATATATAATCAGATAAATTCATAATATATTTAGATTCATACAATTATCATATAGATTAATTCGATATCATAAAGATTCATACAATTATTGTATAGATTCATACAATTATCATATAGATTCATACAATTATTGTATAGATTCATACAATTATCATATAGATTCATATATCATACAGATTCATACAATATAGATTCATATGATATCATCAGATTCATATAGTTAGCATATAGATTCATTTGATATCGTACAGATTCATACAATTATTATATAGATTCATAAAATTATTATATAGATTCATACAATTATCATACAGATTCAAATGATATCTTATAGATACATAAAATTTTTAAATAAAATTTATACAATTATCATATAGATTCATACGATACCAAACAGAGTCCTACAATTTAAACATAACAGAAAATACTTATATAGTCTATAGAATCTAAATTAGGATTCGATTCATAATGATATAAAACAAATATATAAACATATATATAAATAACAATAGTATTCAATGGGAGTAGGTTAAAAATTTGGATTTATTGGGAATAGTTAGAAACATTTAAGAATTTGATAAAGCTTAATTTAGATTAGAATATTTTTAATGAAAAACTTGATGTCTACATGATGTTATTTATGTTAAACATTTATAATTAGGATTTTATATTATATTAATCTGCTTTCTGGGCTATATTCCACTCCTACATTGATCTTTTCTATATGCAGTATAGCCTTATCATAAAGCAACCTTGATCTGCATTCTAAACAGAAGTTCTGCTTGATATGTTTCATAGTGATGTATGAAATTTATTTCATCAAATGGAAAGTTACAGTTAACACAGATAAAAACTAATTTTCTACTTCCACAGGATCATTTGAAGTTGCACAAATTACTCTAACGCATGCCACAAAACGAATTCCTTTCAAGTCTTTCAAATTAAACCTCAAGATGTCAAATAGCATCACTCGTCACCCATTACGAAACAGAGTTCCATATTTGGATTTGGTTGATGGAAACTGGAGACAAACAGCATCAACGGCAGAAGGAGAAGGGTTGACAAAGCATAAAAGTCAATGGACGAATGGGATCATTGACTTTGGCCTTATAAATAACTTATGTTGATACGAGGATGCGGATTGTAGGATTTTAATTAGATGCACAGTAATTGTATGTGAAAGGAAATGGAAAATTGCTTAACTGAAATGATTGCTACCTTTTGAGTGGCCACACGTACTATAAGTATACGCAAAGCAAATTTGTTTTCCTTTTCGGCTATTGCGTTTTGCTTTTCTTTATATAATTCTTTCTCTTTTTTTTTTGGCAAGCTGACAAAATTTCGTTTTATACGCGGTGCGTGCCGCTAGAGCAACAAGCAACAGGCAACAAGCAGCAGGCACCACGTCGACGCATTCATTAAACGGGAGCATAAAAATAAGTAAACGTATTAGGTACTACAGAGAGGGGGGGAGTACTTAGGGTAGGGGTATATATACATAGGGGATTATTAGGTATTAGGCTGGGTGAATCACACATAATAGCATGCAATGGATGCACTGAAGCGCAATATATGAACTAAGTGGCAAGTGGTAAGTAGTAAGTGGCAACCATCGTCTCACCTGTATCTGTTGCTCCAATTCAGCAACAATATCCTGGCGTGCCAGCGCCAATTGTTCCTGTAAACGTCGCTCATATTCATCAATTATCCTTTGTATTACTTGAGCTTCATTATTCAAATTTAATTCATCCTCATCGATAATGATTAAAGATGTATGTGGATTCTGTTCAGGTATTGTGACATCTCGATGTACATCATTATCAGCAACATCAACATTAACATCAATATCATCACTTTGGCAGGTAGCATTTTGTGATTTGGGTTTTGACTGTGCAGGTTAATTGCGTCCAATTGCAAGTAGTAGTTAATTGGGTTATAAAAGTAAATATGGAACAAGAAAGGACATGCAGTTAACAGTTAGTCAAAACACACACACACACAGATGCGCATACAGGTATAAATAATTAAAGGATACATACATGCTAGGTACAGGTACAAATAAAACTTACCACATAGTCATCATCTGCATGCTGTCGCTCATAGAAACGTAGACGATCGTTTAGTTTGCGGATTTGATCCTCGTGGGAACGCTTCAATTCATGTATGTGCGTCTGATAGAAGATCTTGAGATCGGCTATTTCCAAAGTCAACTATATATGGAGTAGGTATATAAAAAATTAGTAGTGCTTTTGGTATATACTTGCAACGAGCTACTCACATTTTCCTTGCCATCCTTTGCGCTGCTTAATTTGTCGCCAATTGTATCCACTCCGCTGGGTGTAATTTGGCGATGACTGGGACTAAGTAGCAGCTCAGCACGTTTACGCTTACGTGGAGATGACTCTAAGGAGGCTACCTCATCTAGCAATTGTTCTGCGTCTGAGCATTCGGAGGAACTATCACTGCCAATATGTTGACTCTTATGCGAGAATACATCATCGGAAAACTGTTTCTCGAGATCAGCACAACGATGTTCGAAATATTTGCGTAGTTCCTCCATCTCTTTGGCATGTGTTGCTTCCTGTGCCTGCTCAATTATCTGCTTCTCACTTTCCCACTGATCACGATTGATCTTGAGTTCTTGAGCGCATTCCTCTCGGCACTGTGCCAACTGCTGCGTCATATAATCATCAAATTTACGCTGCACCAACATAAAGGGACGCAGCTCGCCAGGTAGCAAGCACTTTTGGAACTGTTCTATTTGCTTGCTAAATGCCGGTGGCCATTCCAATGGTAATGGCTGTACACCCAGATCTTCATCAATTATTAACTGACGCGGCACCGACATTTGTCGCTCACGTGAGCTGCGGGAGCCACGTTCCTCGTGATCGGTAAGAAAATTTCGTTCCAAATCATCATCACTTTCACTTATCAAATCCATTGAAATCTCTGAGATGCGTTGTCCTGCATTGCCCTCTTGATCTGTCCAACCGCCGCTACGTTTGACCACATCAATTGTCTCATGTAGCTGCCGGCGTAAGGCCTGCACCTCATCACCCAGACGATCTGCATCCACTTGCAGTTGACTGCGCACATTCAGCGATTGTTGCAAGGATTCCGTTAGCTTGGCAATCATTTCATCCCTACGTGATAGCTCCACATAGATATCAAGTGTCTGGAACAATATAAATATATGAAACATATACCTTAACATCAATTAGTCCAATACTTACCGGTGCTCCCAGCTCCTCCTGGAATGTGCGATACTCCGTTGAATTGGTCATCAATGAGCTACTGTCACGCGCGGAGCCAGGACCAGTACTGGATTCTCGACGTGCCGTCTCCAGCTGTAAGTTTAAGGAAGCCAAACAATTGTCCTTGCTCTCCAGCTGCGTATGCAGCTCCTGCACCTTCGCCTCCAACTGCTTCAGCATATTTAAGCTAACCAAACTGGAATTGCTGCCAGCTTTGCCTGCTAACAATGTTTTCGATTCCTCCAGGGATAAAGATTGCGGCTCTTCTGCTGTGGTACTCAACGACATCAAGCGTTCACTCTCTTCGGTGATATCTTCCAGCACTTCCTTGCTAAGATCTGTGACACGTTCCATTTGCTTAAAATCTGTGACAACATTGCTGCTAATGTCCTGCATGGCGGGTGAGCCTTGAGGTGATGTTTTGTTGCCGCTTCCATCGATAAGTGTCTGTTGATTCATTGCCAATAGACGTAGTTTCATTAACTGCAGTGAACTCTCCTCATCATCATCATCATCATCTTCATGAAGATCATCCTTTACGTCCAACTCCAGTATGGTCAATTCCAGTGGCTCTGGCTGCAGTTGCAGAGTTTCCAGTAGCCTGGGGGATTTGTGCTCCATTAGTTGGGGTCTTCGTATTGGTGGCAGCTGTAGGGTTTCCACAATTTGTATTACAGCAGGTTCCACTAGAGAATCTAGTAAATTTTCCACTATTGGCACGACAATTGTTTCGTTTACTTCGGTTTCTAGTGGAGGATCTGTCCCATCCAAATCTGTTATAATCTTTTGTGATGCACTTTGCAGCATGCTGCTGATGACTGCTTCTTCTTCATCATAGGTAATTTCAATAGACTCATTTGTGGCCATAATCTCCTCCATAGAATGATCCTGTTCGCTATGCTCCTCAGCAGCTATTTCCAGCTCACTTTCCAGTCTAGACTTGGATTCTGCTGTTTGTTGTGAGTTTGCTGTTGCTGAAGTCTGTGCTTGGTCTGGTTGCAACACATCATCAGCATCTGTTGCTGTTGCCGATGCGGATGCTGTTCCATGTTGTGGCTCATCAATAAAGTCGGAGACATCATCTGTGGTGCTTTGATTGCTCAAACTTTGTGCCTCCACCTCATTATCTGCCCGTAGTGAATCATTCACCAACTCCTCATGTCTTGAATGTATTGGCTTATTTCGCTCCATTGGCAGACTTATGTCGAAGTCATCATCATCTTCTTCTTCATCATCATCATTATCGATGTTGTTACTTTCAGATATGGTTACTTCTTCATCCATATGACTAGTCACAACAACATCCTCTTCCTCTTCACTTTCATCCTCCTCCACTAGAAAATGTTGCGCCAATTGGCCACCACTTAACTCTGCATCATCGATGCGATACGGCCCAGCATCCTCACTGCTGTCCACATTAAAACTCTGCTCGGATTGCTCCTGCTCGAGTTGCTGTCGCGGTAGTTTTGGCCTGGCATAAGCAGCTGCTTCGGAGAGAGATTCTATATTTGAGTGTAGCTGTTCCTCAACCTCACTGATCTCAATCGCCTCCTCTATATCCTCCTCTATGCTACTGCTTGTGGTGGTTGTAATTGTGGTGGCTATGCCAATACCTCCTAGACCCACATCGATGCTGCTTGTTGCTTCACTTCGTGTCGTTGTTGTTGCTGTTGGTGTTGCTGTGGTTGCTGTTGTTGTCGTTGTTGCCGTTGTATATTGCTGTTGCTCAGCCATTTCAATGGTCATAGAACTGGTGGGTTGCTCAATGCTAAACGAAGAGATCGTCTGATCGTCCTCGGTAAGACTTAAATTATTTTGTTGCCTCAATAGCTCCTCGGTATCCGTTGAGGTTACCGCATATGGTGTACTGCTTGAAGTTGTCGCTGTAAAGCTACTTCGAGAGATTATGTATGTGTGCGTGGATGCGTTATCATCATCGGTACAAACAATATCAACATCATCAACATCAGCATCATATTTATCAACATCTTCAACGACAACATATGCTGCTGAGCTGCCACTGGCAACATGTTGCTCGTGCTCACTGACTGTTTCTGTTGTCTCTGTTGTTGTTGCTGTTCTTGTGTTATTGTTTGTTGGTTTTTGAAATATAAAATTTAATGTTGGTATAACCTCAACATCCACATGCTGTACAATACAGTTGCGGCTATTTGTTGCCACCTGATGCTGCTGTTGATGTTGTTGTTGTTGATGTTGTGATTGTTGTTGTTGTTGATGTTGTGATTGTGGTTGTTGTTGTTGTTGTTGTGATTGATGTTGTAGTTGTTGCTGTTGCTGTTGCTGCTGCTGTTGCTGATATTGCAGCTGTCCAGCAGCGATTGATGCCTCTGTTGCAGTTGCAGCAACTAGCTCCTCCGGCGCCTCGATTGCCTTATAAAACGCGCTGCCACTATGCGTGCGTAGTAACGATGTGATCTGAAAATAAAGCAAGTCAATTGATTAGTTAGATGTTGTTTAGGATTATAAATATATAAATTAAGCATAAATCTAATATTAGATCATTTTCTTTTTATAATATCATGCAAATTTAAATCAAAATTTGATTTCAAAAGTTGAAAAATTATAAAAAAAAAAGTTAAAATTAATTAAATTAATTTAAAATTATATTGATAACACATTTAATTGATATTTATATTAATTTCTTAAATAAACTTTTTATAATTTATTGAAATTTAAATTATTAATTTACATTTTTTTATTTTATTTTACATACATATTTCTTATATACATTTTTTATATAACTATTTTATCTTGTGTAAAATTTATTTAATTAACAGTTTCTATAACTATTTATTTTATGTAAAGAAATTAAAATGTATTTATTTTATGTATTTAATAATTAATTATTATAAATTAATTTATTTTATTTTTGCATTTATTTAATTAGTTTTTTTAATTTATTTTCCCTTTTTTAATTATATATTATTAATTTTTTATTATATTTTATTAAAATTTGTTTTTCACATTTTATCTCTTTTTTTTCATTATTAATTTATTTTATGTTAAACTATTTATATTGATTTATTTAAATATTTTATCTATTATTTACGTTTAAAAATTTTTAAATTGTTTTTTTTATTATTTTTATATATTTTTATATTATATAAAGATTTTACTTTTATTATTTAATTTATTTATTTTAATTTATTAATTATAAAAAGATGTGTAACTATATTTTAATATTTTTTTATATATATTAATTATTTTTGTAATATTTTATTTTTAACTATTTATATAGATTTACGTAAATATTTATTATTTATGTTTATATTTTTAAAATTGTGTCTTTATTATTAAAAATATATTTTTATATTATATAAACTTATTTTTCTTTTATTATTTCATTTATTTGTTTTAATAAAGAATATATATATATATATTATTATTATATTTTAAATTTATATTTTATTATTTTTAATATATATTATAATTATTTCTATGTATATATATTTATTTTATAATTTTATATTATATATATTTTCTATATAATTTATTTGTTGATATATAATATACTTTATCTCACATTTCTCTTTCTTGTTTGCATCTTCGTCTAGCAAAGCAATTATATTGAATAAATGGAACTGAATTGAAAGCAACACCTGTGTCTGTTATTGAACACCTTTTAAATTGTGCATCACATATATATATATATATATATATTATATATTTATACATATATATAAATATATATATCAATCGTATTGTGGATGGATTCTTGTGTTTTCTGGGCTGGCCGAGTTGGCAGTGTTAGATCTGCTGCTATAATAAATTAATTTAGATTTAGAATTTCGTAATGATGTCACCTCATTGTCAACATGATACAAAGACAACAGAAGCAACAGCAACAGCAACAACAGCAGCAACAACTAAAATATTGTTGTGTCAGAATGCAGAAGAGGCACACGCATTGCCAGGATTATGGGGTTATGCGGCACATTAAACTTGCCCATCAAAAGTTATGGCCAAATGATATATTTGGGTTAAACTGGGCTGCATAAACAACAATGCGTCTAGCAATTGTTGCTTGGATGCACACAATGAATCAGAGATTCGTATTGATTGAGCAATCGCTGGCATCTTTTAGCCAATTGACCCGCAACTCAGTTTCAAGTGTTTAATAACGTTATGGAGAATGTAGAAGATCAATGCAGGGTAGAGCAGGTTGATGGAGAGGAATGCGGAGGGGAAGAGTGTAGCATCTGCTTGGCGATGTTATTGTATTGCCCACGTAGCGTGGCGTCTAAACTGAGGCGTCATTTGATGGATTGCAGCTGCGCTGGTGGCCATGCGGCATGTGGCATACGAGCAGCAAGCATCATCATGTTGTCTACCCTAACACTACCTCTGTGTCCAACCCCCCCTCCCCCATCACCATCAAACACACACACACACACACACACACACACACACACTCTTTATAATTAGAAACGTTTCAAAAATATTTTGTAATAACCACAAAGATGATCATAGCCTGCAAGTTATTAGTAAAGTTGCAGATGTTTAAGTTATTTATAAATATATACATATATATACATATATATATATATATATATATAATATATATGTTCATGTTGAATATTGAAACTAATTAAAAATGTGTCCACTTGACTGATCTTTGACGTAAGGTATAAAAACTGTTGCACAGCAGCCGACAATTTGCTGGAAATATTTAATTAAATTCAATGCAAAATTCATAAATTTCTTTATGAATTTTCGTTTATGCGTTGCTTATCACAATAATGTGCAAGTTACAAAAGTAATTTTTAAGTGAAAACTCAAATTAAATGAAAATATTTACAACTATTCCAAAATGAAGAATATAAAATGTTTTTTCAAGTTTTCAAGAATTCAATTTATAAGCTAAACATGGCATAAACTAAGCTTAAATATATAGATATATATATAGAGCATCAATTAAGTTGGCATAGCTTAAGATGCTCGTGTATATATTTGCTTGATTACGCATACGCCATGTAGGTCAGCTGCGGCATTATCATGATGTTGTGAACTAAAAAGTCATTAACTAGAAAAAGGGTTTTCGGAGTTTCGCGACTTGCTGAACGTCCTTGAACTTGTCGTAGGTAGAAGACAAATAACAAAATTAGTTTCAAGTCCTTATACAATATATCGGGATAACAGTAAAACATTAGCCCTCCTTCTACTTTATTCGTTTTTGCTTTTTTATCATACATTTCCTTGCATTTTGTTGGCATCGTCATGGTTACAGGTAGCTCCCGATAAAACTTTTAGCATGTGTGCGTGTCTTGCGAAATCGTAAGTTTTACCCCCAATATATATATATATATATATACATAATCTAATATATATATATATATATATAGATATATAGTATATAGTGTCTATGAATGTTTGTGATTAAAAGAAAATTGTGACACAGTTGCGGTAGTCTCGCTGATATGCTCTGTGTGTGTCTTAGTTGTTTTTTGGGGTGTGACACACATTTTGTGGCACTATGATGTCGGTTAAATTTTAGTAACTAATAAGAATAGCAACGCATGAACTCTACCTTCCTCCTAAACCCCCCTCCATACACACACACACACACACACACAGCCATCTACAAGCCCACACCCGCATAGCACTCGTATAGCATATAGAAACCAAACCCAAGTCAATACCATTGATGGTTTTCTGATTTTCTTTACATTAAGTTGTATGTGTGTGTGTGTGTGTGTGTGTCTATATCGTATATTGACACGAATCCTGCACAACAACAAAAAGGATTATTAAATTTGATGGTGATAATGTTATGATATATGACTTTCTTTATTTAACCTTAAGGCATAACCTTAAGTCAATAAGCCAGAGGATTTATGGTCTATTAGGATATCTATAGAATATATATATAAATATGCTCCAGGAAGTTTTTTTTTTTTTCCTGTTTTACTTTATGATACTCACATTTAATTTACTCATTGTGAAGGTCAAATTTCGATTTAAATTTCAATTTGTAGATGTTTTTTTTTTTTTGTAGAATCACTTTGTACTTGGAACTTTATACATAAATTTATGCATTTTGTCTTTTAATTTCTTTATTTTCTTTTCTTTTTTTTTTTTATCTACTTACAACTTTAAACAATAAACACAGACACACTAATGAAACATTTTACAGTTTGTTGCTCTTTTTATGTTTCATCTTAATGAACTGCACATAAGACGACCGCCTGCAGTGTAAGTTGATTTTTAATGTATAAATGTATGGTGTATATATATATGTATATAAATATATATCTGTATCTGTTTATAAATATATGCCGGCGTCTTTTTTATTACAGACAACAATTCATTAGATTTTTTTTTATTATTTTTTTTTTTTTATTATTATTTTTTAAGAACAGACAAGTCTGTCATGAATCTGCCGCTATTCAATTCATACAAAATCAAAATGAAGAAACTAAACCAAAAAATATAACACAACACAACAGAAACTGAAGAGAACTAAACTGAACTGAACGTAGCAATGAATCCACATCGAGTTGTAGATAGAGAAAGAGTGAATAAAAGCAGAGAAAAAAACGCGTATATCAAAAATAACAAAAAAAAAAAAATACAGAAAAATAACAAAATTTGCAACGGTTCCAGCGGTTCCGTGCACCGAATGCGCTCCCATTTCTTATTTATAAACAATATGTCGAAGCTAAATGTATATATACATATCTCTAAATATATATATATATATATATACATATTGTGGGCAACATGTTGATTGGACGCCATTGGCTCTTCTGCCATCAACATGCTGCCAGCTGATGGCGATAAGGCGCGTTGAATTTGAATATTTATTTGATTTTTATGAAGCGCCTTGAGGCTTCTTTCTGCACTCTTTACTCTTCGCTCTACACACCATGCTCTTCACTCCCTTTTACATTTGGTTGTCTAATAGAAAGGTCAAAGGCGTTTTGTGTAAACACGTGCAGATAAAGCGGTTTTTTTTTATTTTAAATTGAAAGTGAAAAAAAACCAAATTAATTTCAAACATTTTTCAATTCTAATGGCTAAATAGCACTACGAAAATTGAAAGTTGAATACGTTTTTATACTGAAAAGCCACTGAACTTAAAAAAAATTTTAAAGTTCAAATTTGATTTAATTTAAAAAATAAATAAAAATAATATTTAAATAAAATGTAGCTTCAATTTAATTCGGATATAAATACTAAATTATCCGAAATATAATATTGCATTAAATTAATTTAAAATATGTTATAAATTCAAGAACTAAGCAACAAAATAAAATAAATAATCACATAAAAAATAAATATTAATAACTCCGAAAATTGTCTATAGTATGTTTCCGAATCTCATTTTAAATAATTTGTAGGCATTTATATTTAAATTTTAGTTGGAATCTTTAGTATTACTAAAATAATTGATTAGTTGCAAATATTATTCCTAATTTGAATATAAATTCTATACCTAATCTCACTCCGAAACTCAATTTTAATCATATTTTAAAAATAAATTTACATTTCTTTTTAATCTGACACCGTACAATGGAAAATAATAAATTTCGGAGTAAATTATGACATTCGGAATAAAAATTATATATGTATTTAATGTAACCAAGAAAAATTATATCTAAATTAAGGAAAATATTTTTTTTTTTTACAAAAAAAAATTAAAAATACATTTCTCTATAGATAACAGTACATACCCAATCATATATTGTATATAGATTCATGATGTATATGATGATGTATGATATATATATATATAGACTAGAATATGTATATATATATTCAACTCAATTGAATTGAATTCTGTTGGTAAGAATTCATTATCAATTTGCCATGTTGTTTTCAAGTGAAAAACTTGGCCGACTTTTGGCTTAAGATCGCCGATGATCTGGCCGATCGGGTAAACATATGTCACTGTCAGTTATGCATACAATTATTAAAATATGCTTAGAACTTGTTGTTGTTGTTGTTCTTGTTGTTTGTTTTATGTTTTCTTTTATTTTATTTTAGGTTAGATTTACGTAAAAATTTTGTTTTCACAGAAGTTTCACAAATTACTCAAAGAAAACTCAAAGTAAAAACAAAGGCAATAAAATGACAAAACGTAACGTAACGTAATAACAACGAAAACAAACGAAAAAAATAATAAAAATAATTCTGGCTTCGTTATACAGCCATCTTATGATTGTTCCGGCTATGGCTACACGGAAATCAATACTCCAGAATGCACCAAAAAACAAAAAAAAAATAAATAAATAAAAATCAAAAAAAAAAAAGAATTCAAAGTGCAACCGATCAGAACAGTTGCACGTAACTGCGCGTACAATGCAACTGAACCCCAAAAATTAAAAAAAACCGTATGTGGCACAAGGCACAAAGAGCAGAGCAGAGCAGAGAGAGAAGAGAGAGAGTGATCGAATTCGACATGGGTCTCTGTACTGAATTGATCTTTTATTTTTGGGTACTTGGAGTATCCAAACTGAGACACAGATAGAAAAGGGAAAATAGCGGGTGGGAGAGAAAGGTGTAACCAAAAATAATGTTCACCCAACCATAACATAGCTATATATATATATATATATATATTGATTTCTTGTTTTTAAATATATATACATATATATTTATATACAAATGTTTGTGTGTTTATCTAGTGCATCCGATGCATATAGTTTTAAAGTTCAATCAACAAAGAGTTGCATTAGTAAGCACAACTATGAACAGGTATATATATCTACATATATATACACCATAAAAGAACATGATCTAACTTAGAATTGTTCAGTTCAGTTATATTTACTATATATATACTTGCCCCTGAACAGCTGCCTAACATTAAAGCTAAACCATATTTGGTTACCTTACACCAAAAATGGAAAGAAGGGCGCAACTTAAGTTCTTTGATAAAGTATATAAAAGGCATTTAAAGTCTACATATAAACATATATATAACTTATATATATATATATACATAAAACATATATATACTTGATATAATTTATGATGCAGATTATGTCTTGTGATTCTTGTACAACAACTAACAACAAACATTGTAAACAACAAATTTGCTGCCTGCCTGTTTAACTGAGGCATAACAAACTTTGTTTCAATTTTCAACATATTCAATCCCTTTAAATTCTAACAATATAATTAATTTTTCGTACACATCATTATTAGCCTAATTAAGATCTTTGCTGCATATTTCATAAGAATCGCATAATCCATGCAAGAGTTATGCAAGCAATATTTAAGATATTGCAAGAACTGATTGCCAGCAGCAGGTTAAGAGCTTGTGCAGTGTCTACAGGTGTGTGTGTGTGAGTGTATGTTTATAGTATATATGCATATATTAGTGTATATGTAAACTAAGGTAAAGGGCAGCGCATAGTCGTATATAACCATACACCTGTATATAAATTCAAAGAGCTGCAGTTCAGTTGTCTGTCTTTGATTTTCTTGCTTGGAACAGCATTCTGCGTTCTACATATGCATTCTTTGTAGATTTCTACAGATATATATACAAAAAGCAATCTTAAGACTAGGTCTAACAGTTAATACTTGAGTTATTAAGCAGAGTTGCTCCAACTCTATGGGAAAGAAATATATTACAAAAGAAAATTGAAGCTAAACTTTTGCTACGCTTTAAATATGCAGAAATCAATATAACAGATTATATATATAAATATATATATTCATTAATATAAATATATATAAACTAGTCTATATAGTAGATATATATAACAAGTTTTATATATATCAGATATGGCATATACATCTTAACTTTAAAATTCAAAGCAACATCTCTGAGCAATCGTGTTGCAGACAGAATCAACAGTATACTTGACATGGAACAAGTATATATATATAATGACCTATATATACAGATGTACTTATATATATGTTATATAACACTAATATACCCTATATCATATATAAACAGCAACTTATATATAGTAAACTTTCGATGATTTTCTTACAGTTAATAGCTTCAACTCAACCGATTTAGCCGAATATATAAAGCTCGATATAGTGTTATATTGTTATAATATACATTTTATAAAAATTTATTATATAACTTATTTATTAAATATACATTAAAAAAAAAACACATTTTCTAAATACTAAATTTTAGTATACAAATTATTTTTTTTTTTTGTAAACATTTTCAACAATTAGTCAAAATATATATATAAATATATATAAAATCGTTTAATATATAGTTAATAGTAAAGTTAAATGCAAATATCAGTATGTATATATATAAGTATATAGTCCATTTTATTGGAAAGGCAAATCGTGAAGGCATTTATATATATATATATATAAATATATATATATATATATATTAATATAAACTAAAATATTTGTCAATTTTGGCCATAAAATTTCGTTTGAGCATTGGATAAAACAGATTTTAGGTTCCATTTATATTGTCAGATCGTTGTTCAGAGTATATATATATATAGATATATAATCACATAACTCATTTGATCAATTTGAGTATATATATAGATGCATATATATATATATCATTGATATGTTTAAACGTGAGTTTTATATGGATCTCCTGTCATTCGGGTCGTCCAGCTTCTTTCTGCTTGAATTTCGTTGAATATTTGTAAAAATCGGACATTTCGAAGGGTTTCGTAACCTCTTTGTAGGGTTGGAAGGTTGCCTGCTGCACAATGGTCATATTTTTGGGTGATTCGATGCGTATATCTGGCGATAGGCTGGCTGCTGCAGCTGTTGCTGTGGCAACAGTTAATGTTGGTGAGATCAAAGCAGTTTGCAAGGCATTCACAGCACCACCAGCAGTTGCACCACTACCAGCACCACTTGCACCAGCAACAGCAGAAGTTGTAGCAGCTGCCACATTACTATTGTTATTGCTAACTGGTGGCGGCCGGGGTGGTGGCGTTGGTTGCAGATTTTGATTGGGTTTCGGTGGTAAATGCCTAAATGGTGGTATATCTAGTTCATCCAATGGATATGAGACCGAAATGCCAGTACGTTCCAAGGCATTTAAATATGAGGTGGATTGACTTAGTTTGGCGAATCTTTCGTCGGCATGTTGCAATGCCTTGGAGCCGCTGGCAGCTGCATAGAATGTGGCAGGAGCATAGGCATTATTTGTATTACGTTGGGCGGACATTGAATAGTGTCGTCCGGATACGGACATTGATTGCGAGGAGAGTTTTGTGCGTGGTTTAATGGCAGCACCAGCACTGCCACTGCTACTCACAGGACTATGTGCAGTTGATTCAATTTGACGCACAACAGCTGGTCCATCCAATGATGATTCTAACCATTGCTTCGATTTCGACTTCTTTTCAATGGTTGTTGAACTTATATTGGTGGAGCACAATGAGATCTCATCCAAGGGTTTCGGTTTGCTATTATAGCGTGGCATTGGTGCTGCCAACATATCGCTGAGAGTGAGAGAGAGAGAGAGAGAGAGAGAGAGAGAGAGAGAGAGAGAGAGAGAGAGAGAGAGAGAGAGAGAGAGAGAGAGAGAGAGAGAGAGAGAGAGAGAGAGAGAGAGAGAGAGAGAGAGAGAGAGAGAGAGAGAGAGAGAGAGAGAGAGAGAGAGAGAGAGAGAGAGAGAGAGAGAGAGAGAGAGAGAGAGAGAGAGAGAGAGAGAGAGAGAGAGAGAGAGAGAGAGAGAGAGAGAGAGAGAGAGAGAGAGAGAGAGAGAGAGAGAGAGAGAGAGAGAGAGAGAGAGAGAGAGAGAGAGAGAGAGAGAGAGAGAGAGAGAGAGAGAGAGAGAGAGAGAGAGAGAGAGAGAGAGAGAGAGAGAGAGAGAGAGAGAGAGAGAGAGAGAGAGAGAGAGAGAGAGAGAGAGAGAGAGAGAGAGAGAGAGAGAGAGAGAGAGAGAGAGAGACAGATTTAGGTTACAGTGCCGATGGCAGCATTTATGCTCTGATTCTGATGCGGATGCGGTGGTGTTAATGCTGCTATATGAGTTTGGGAACGCCAGCGATATTGTTGTTGTTGCTGTTGTTGCTGCTGCTGTTGCTGTTGCACACTCTCCATCTCCACAGACATATAGCTGGGTGCCAAAGAGATGGCATCCAATTGACGCTGATGCTGTTGATGCTGCAACGATGATTGCTCATAGCTAATGGCGCTCGGTGAGCCAAGCGGTGATACATATTTCTTAATATTTTGACTGGATTTGATGAAGCCGCCCTCGTTGTAGCTTTGATGTGTGGGCGACAGATAAATACTTGTCACATTGTACAGTAATCGGTTTTTGTTGCTGTGGTGCCACATGTTGTTGCCGCAGTCGTAGAAACAACATTCGATGAATTCGCTGCAATACATAGATATAACATCTGGTTGCAATGCTGCCTGATTACGTTGCTGCTGCTGCTGTTGTTGCATATAGGATGCATGTTGCTGTGCAAATGGTTCCATATGATGATGATGTTGCTGCTGCTGCTGCTGCAGCAATATATGTTGCTGTTGCTGTTGCCGTTGCGCCGCTGCCTGTGTTACATATTGCATTTGTATCTGTGCGGTGGGTGTTGGTGTGGGACGCTTCTTTAATGCACTCTTAACATGCGGATGCTGCTGTGATTGCTGCTGTGCAACACCAATAACCAACATATCACCAATGGCACCAGCTGGCTGATAATTATCATATTCCGAGCTACGATTTGAGTGCGTTTCCGAGTGTCGATTATTGCTATTGCTATTGCTATTACTACTATTATTATTATTACTAATATTAATATTGTTATTGGTGTTGGTGTTGCTACTGCTGCTGGTATAACTTTGAGTTTCAGCTCGACTGTTTGTGCTCTGTTTGCGACGCAATAGTGCGCTATCCTTGGCCAGTGCCTGCAACTGTTGCTCATGTTTATATTGCTGTGCCAATTGTGTGAAGAATTCATTGATTGTCATATGCTCATCCAAGGATTCTCTTTTATTGACAGCACTCTCATTGTTGTTGTTGTTGTTGTTGTTATTATTGTTGTTGTTGCTGCTGGTGCTGCCGCTTGTGCTACTTACAACAATATTATTGTTATTGTTATTATTATTATTATTGCTATTGTTGTTGTTAACATTATTGTTGTTGTTGTTGTTGTTTTGTCGATTATTCGTTGGCTGTTCCTCATCTTTCAGACTTGCCATATTCCTGCTATTTGGCGCTTTCAATTGCATCGCCAGGACTTCTGCTTCCTGCTGCAGCTCTTGTTGTTCTTGCTGATGTTGTTGCTGATGTTGTGGCTGGTGTTGTTGTTGTTACATACATTTACAGTTTAATCACATTCTTTGCAGGGGGGGCTGGCGGTGGTTGCAGTGCGGGTTTTATCCTAGAAAGACATAAGCAGTCTTCAATCATTTGACTCCACGTTTTAAACTCATTTTTTGAGTTTTAATTCAAAGTTAACAAAATTTTTGTTTTTTTTTTTGTTTTTTGTTAGAGACGTGCATTAGCTTATTAGACCTGTTGTTTTAGAGATATTTTTTTTTTTTGTTTTTGTACTCTGTTTATTGTACAGTTATATGTTTATATAAATATCATATCAATTATCAGCTGCTGCTTTAATTGCCTTTACCACGCACCACAACCACTGCAGAGAGAAGCTCACATAGTATGTACAACACATAATGAAACGATATATATACTATATATATATAACAAACACCCTGTTCCTAAGCTGGCCAACACCATGTTACAAATGAAATGATACACGACTATGTAAATATACACTGCAAACTATAAATATATATATATATATATATTCAATTGAAATGCATTAACTATAAGAGCTGTTAAATAATAGTAAATACTATCGATAACAGTGAAAAGATTTGAAGCTTTCCTTGTTCTATAAATATGTATATATTCTAGTGTTGCTGCTTGTCGAACATGTGCTTTGAACACATTGCATACAGTCGAAATGACGTTGCACATGTCGGCATAGAAATTGTTTACAAGAAAAACTTTATTTACAGTAAACGAAATTGTAAATTAACAAATTCAATGAATCGCTGAATGAATAAATGAAAAAAGTTTTCTTCAACGCTTATTCATGAATGTGAATAATGTGAATTTAAAATTTTAAAATTTTTGTTAATGCATTTAATATTAAATTTCATTAATGAATTCATATATCTGCTATAAGATATGAATTGAAATGAATCAATAGCATTATTTAAATTGTTTGCAGTGTTTTCAGTTACATGTGTACTTAAGAAAAGGAAAGAAATAAAGTGTGAGGTAATGGGCAATATAAGAAAAAAAATTCGTTAAAAACAATAACTGCCGAGTGAAATATTTACATAATATGCATATTTGTAAGGATGGTAACTGTACAATAAGGCGATAAAGGCACACACAAACCGTGGACGACAAAAAAAAAAATACTACGCTTAAGTTTAAATTAATATATAATGCTAAAAACAATCAATCTATTGATGGATAACAAGCCATAAAACAAACATGTCCAAAAAAAAAAGAAAAGAAAAACATTTAGGCGTTTAAGTTACTTCATACAGAGCGAGAACAAGAATGAACGAGAAAGAAAGAGAGAGAGAGATGTGGGCGAGATCAGCTCTGCCTTCAAAATCATTCACGTCTGTTCCTGCTGTATCTTTTCCAATTGTTCACTTGCAGGGTTGCATTTTTAGTGTAACAAACAAGAAAGAGACCAAAAAAAACATCGTGCACATAATACATAATATCAAAATGCAAAATGTTAATTGAAAACAGCATGAGGTAACTTCATTGTGTAAATGCGAATGGATAAAGCAAATGTTATTTATGTTTATAGTATGTGTGAATTGAACTCACCAATAGACGCCTTCTTGGCTGGCCACCTTGCCCTGCCTTAATTTGATGCTGCTGTTGACGTCTGCGTCAACGTCACAGTCACCGTCACCGCAATGTTTAGTAAACAAATAGGACGCCTACAAGCAGAGCAGAAAATAAAAACACATGGAATATAAGCAGCAGAGGCACATGAACGTAAACAACAGTTACCCAAGCTGAATATAAAGCGTCGTAGCTTATTCTTTCTTTTTCTTTGAATGTTACTTAGAAATGCGGTCGCATAGCGTCGTTGTTGAGCGTCGGCGTCGTCACTTGGCTTAGCTTAGCTTAAACAAACACGAACACAACGAACGGGCAGAATTTGTACAGAGTGAATTATTTATAATTATTTAAACAAAAAAAGCACGAGCAATACTTTAAAATATTTAAAATTAACACTAATTCAGAAAAAATATATTAAAAATTAATGAGAGAAAAATGCGTCTGATTGCTAGTAAAGAACACAAATGAGTTTATATGTTTACTCGATATATCGATATACGATATTAATTATTCTGTTTATCCATATAAACGATAAGTAGTGTTGTTGTTTTCGTGTCACGACAACAAATGTAACGATTTCATTAAACACTGTGACTGTTACTGTTGGTTAACAGTCAAAATTTACCTTAAAATTAACTAAATCAATTAAGTCTACATTTTGATTGAATAAATATATATATATTATATTATATCTACTCTACATATATGTCTCTTATGTCGCAGTTATTCATTGGGTATTGACACAGTAGCTGCATGCATAATTAAATTAAATTAAATTATAATTTAACAGTATGGCTACTACTATATACTATAAAGCTAAGTGAGTAATTCTGCACTCCATGTTATTAAATTTTCTTTATTTCTGGTAATTAAATATTGCATGAAACGTAGTATACAGTTGCATCATACAATATATGCGCACACGACATAATCTCCCGGCAATTTGAACAGCTGTTTTCCGTTGAAGTTTTAGTGCTGTAAAAGACATTGCAATAGTATTGTGAATCATCCAACAGGCAAGTGAAGGTATTGCAGACTTCAGAAATCGTGAATTAAAATTATATAAATTCCTGTGCTGGTCCTATAAAAATTAACTTATGTCATTACAGTTGTTAAAAGCGCTAAAAATTTTGCGCAGCTCCAGTGCACCCATATACCAGATCCAGCGAAAAGCAACGCATACAAAAACGTGGAGTTGGTGTGAGCGTGTGAACACTGCCAACAAAGCACAAGCAAAATTATATTTTTGCACCGGTTGTGCTTCATACTCGTCCTCCTCCTCCTCCACCTCCTCCTCTACTTCCACAGCGACAGCAACCAATTGGGGTAGCAAAAAACAGAAGCGCAGCGTTCAATTACGTGCAGCAGCAGCAGAATTTATAATGTCAAACCCAGAGATAGAAGTGCACCTGGCGCCCTTGCGCGAACGTGTGCAGGAACAGGGCAATTTGGTGCGTGAACTGAAAGCAAATGGAGCGCCAGAACTGGATGTTAAAAAGGCTGTAGCGGAGCTCAAAGTGCGTAAAAAGGTTTTGGAAGAAAAAGAATTGGCACTAACGCCAAGCGTTATTAGCTTCGATCGGGCAAAGATGGAAGATCTACTGAAACGGCGATTCTTCTACGATCAAAGTTTTGCCATTTATGGCGGTATTACTGGTCAATATGACTTTGGACCTATGGGTTGTGCCCTGAAGTCTAACATCTTGGCACTGTGGCGTCAATACTTCAGTCTGGAGGAGCAAATGCTGGAAGTAGATTGTTCTATGCTAACGCCAGAACCAGTGCTCAAGGCATCAGGTCATGTCGAACGTTTTGCCGATCTAATGGTAAAGGATGTTAAAACTGGCGAATGTTTCCGACTGGATCATTTAATCAAACAAGCCCTAGAAAAGCTATCCAAAACCAAGGATGCAACTGCAGCTCTACAAGCTGAATGCGAAGATATCATAATTAAACTAGACGGACTTAACAAACAGGAACTGGCTGATGTGCTAGCTAAATATAACATCAAGTCACCATTAACTGGTAATGATCTTACCGAACCTATTGAGTTCAATCTTATGTTTGCCACCCAAATTGGCCCGACTGGACTTGTCAAGGGTTACCTACGACCAGAGACAGCTCAAGGAATCTTTGTAAACTTTAAGCGCCTGCTGGAGTTCAACCAGGGTAGATTACCCTTTGCAGTGGCACAAATCGGTAACTCCTTCCGTAACGAAATCTCACCACGCTCCGGCCTTATACGTGTACGTGAGTTTACAATGGCTGAAATTGAGCACTTCTGTGATCCTACACTGAAGGATCATCCTAAGTTTAGCAAGGTGGCTAATGAGAAGCTAACACTATATTCAGCCTGCAATCAAATGGATGGTAAATCAGCTCAACAATCAACCATTGGAGAGGCAGTTGCCAATAAACTGGTTGCTAATGAAACCCTTGGCTATTACATGGCACGCATACAGCAGTTCCTGCATGCGATTGGCATCAAGCCTGAATGTCTACGCTTCCGCCAGCATATGGGCAACGAGATGGCTCATTATGCATGTGATTGCTGGGATGCAGAGATACTTACATCTTATGGCTGGGTTGAGTGCGTTGGCTGTGCTGATCGATCGGCTTATGATCTTAGCCAGCATACGGCTGCTACTGGCGTACGCCTGGTGGCTGAGAAGCGATTGCCAGCTCCAAAGACCATTGAAGTTAGCGAGATTGTACCCAATAAGCAGACTCTAGGTAAAACGTTCAAGAAGGATGCCAAGGCCATAACGGATGCGTTAGCCAAGCTATCGCTCGATGATATTAAACAAGTGGAGACGCAGCTAGCCGCTGGTGGTCAATACAAGTTGACCCTTTCCGATGGTGCCACGCATGAACTTGGTGCTGATACTATTGGTGTTAAGCATGCCACCAAAACAGTGCATGTAGAAGAATTTATACCCAGTGTTGTGGAGCCATCCTTTGGCATTGGCCGCATAATGTATGCCTTGCTCGAACACAGTTTCCAATGCAGAGACGGTGATGAGCAGCGTTGCTACTTTACGCTGCCACCTCTAGTAGCTCCACTGAAATGCTCTATTCTGCCGCTATCCAACAACGCTGAATTCCAACCGTACACGCAACAGTTGTCTTCTGCATTGACAAAAGCGGAACTTTCTCACAAAGTGGATGATTCAAGTGGCTCCATTGGTCGCCGTTATGCACGTACGGATGAGATTGCCATACCCTACGGTATTACAGTGGACTTCGATACGCTCAAGACTCCTCACACAGTGACGCTGCGTGACCGAAACACGATGAAACAAGTGCGTGTTGGACTTGATGATGTTGTTGCTGTTGTTAAGGATTTGGCCACGGCACGTCAAACCTGGGCACAGGTTTTGGAACAATATCCAGCTTTTGAGCAACAGGAAGCAACAAAATAAGTTCAACTGCTGAAAACACTAACATATTTTTTTACTTTTTTAACGATCCATTTAATTTTATCTCTTAAAGTATATCGGATAATCGCTTTTTATGCATTTAAAATGTTTACATTGATTTGAAACTGAACAGAAGAATAAGAAAAAAAAAACAAACGCTTTTGGCAATTTGAATAAAATAAAATATTTTAATATTATTATTTTTATTTACTTTATTCTAATAAAATATACTTGTTGCAGGTTCTTTGTATGAGCTCCTTCGGTATTGGTAAAATCTATGTTGGGGCTTACCATTTGCCGAAACTAATAATTAACTTTAAAAGTGTCGATAATGAATGGTTTAGCACCTATACTTTATATTGTATTTAAACTTAGTGCTCGCTAATGTACTGAAGAATTGTGTATTCAAATTTTAAGGTATACCGCTAGCGAACACTAAATAGAAAAAAGTGTGTCCCTTACACGCCATCAGTTGTGCAATCTTCGTTTGTTATATGGTGTTAAATTGATAAGTAATATTGCTTTGTTTTAAATAAATTTTGTATTTTAATCATTGTTATTTTCTTTATGTTAGTAATCAAAGTTTATATATTTCAGGTATACGTATTTACGCACTTATCGTGTTAATAGCCAAATATATATCGTGCACGCCCCGCTAAGCACATGGTTAGGTCGTAGCATGCATGAAATGTAGTAACTTCCTTCTTGCGAATCAGGGCTGCCAGATCAGCCATTTAGTGGAGACCCACAGCCACTAAAAATATCATTTCAGCCGCTTTTTAGGTGGTGAGCAAAAAAAAGGTCCACAATTGGCTTCAGGTAGAAGAAACAAGCGAAAATTTTAGAAAATTTTGATCGTGGACTACAAAAAAAAAAAACACGTCTTCCTATTCCTCAGCTATTACATGCAAAACTTTCAGCCAATTTCTTCAAAAAAGTGCCAAAACTAACCATTTTCCACTCTCGACATCTGGCAGCCCTGCTGCCAATACCACAACATTGAATTCGGCAGAAATCACATTTTTGTTGCGTCTAGAAAGACTTGTAATATATAGATGTTTGTGAGAGAGGCGCGACGTGTGTGAGATAATATAATATAACATAAGAAAAAAAACAGAAAACAAATAAATATTAATCTTTAACTAATAGAATTGCATTAACAATTCTTGTATGTAGATATACGTGCGCGGGCTATTGTAAGTCCACAATAATAATAGAAATCAAAATTGAACTACATTGCCGCGTGGTCAGCTGCGATAATAAATCAACACAAAATAACAAATATATATAGATTAAACAAACATAAATATATATATACATATATATTATAAAAAATATATTATATTATAAATAATATATATGTATATATATATTTATTATAAAATTTAGACGTTAACAATAATAATAATAACATAAACTATATAAAGATGAAATACATTTTGGTTACCGGTGGTGTTATAAGCGGTGTTGGCAAAGGTGTCATTGCCTCATCCTTTGGTACACTGCTAAAACCCCGCAAATTGATTTCTTCTTTATATTGTCCATGCATTAATATTGAGCGGCACATTTTCTAATAAATGTATTTTACATTTAGATATTTTATTAATTTTTTTTATTGTTAACGTCTAAATTTTATGTTGAATCTATATATATTTGTTATTTTGTGTTGATTTATTATCGCAGCTGACCACGCGGCAATGTAGTTCAATTTTGATTTCTATTATTATTGTGGACTTACAATAGCCCGCGCACGTATATCTACATACAAGAATTGTTAATGCAATTCTATTAGTTAAAGATTAATATTTATTTGTTTTCTGTTTTTTTTCTTATGTTATATTATATTATCTCACACACGTCGCGCCTCTCTCACAAACATCTATATATTACAAGTCTTTCTAGACGCAACAAAAATGTGATTTCTGCCGAATTCAATGTTGTGGTATTGGCAGCAGGGCTGCCAGATGTCGAGAGTGGAAAATGGTTAGTTTTGGCACTTTTTTGAAGAAATTGGCTGAAAGTTTTGCATGTAATAGCTGAGGAATAGGAAGACGTGTTTTTTTTTTTTGTAGTCCACGATCAAAATTTTCTAAAATTTTCGCTTGTTTCTTCTACCTGAAGCCAATTGTGGACCTTTTTTTTGCTCACCACCTAAAAAGCGGCTGAAATGATATTTTTAGTGGCTGTGGGTCTCCACTAAATGGCTGATCTGGCAGCCCTGATTCGCAAGAAGGAAGTTACTACATTTCATGCATGCTACGACCTAACCATGTGCTTAGCGGGGCGTGCACGATATATATTTGGCTATTAACACGATAAGTGCGTAAATACGTATACCTGAAATATATAAACTTTGATTACTAACATAAAGAAAATAACAATGATTAAAATACAAAATTTATTTAAAACAAAGCAATATTACTTATCAATTTAACACCATATAACAAACGAAGATTGCACAACTGATGGCGTGTAAGGGACACACTTTTTTCTATTTAGTGTTCGCTAGCGGTATACCTTAAAATTTGAATACACAATTCTTCAGTACATTAGCGAGCACTAAGTTTAAATACAATATAAAGTATAGGTGCTAAACCATTCATTATCGACACTTTTAAAGTTAATTATTAGTTTCGGCAAATGGTAAGCCCCAACATAGATTTTACCAATACCGAAGGAGCTCATACAAAGAACCTGCAACAAGTATATTTTATTAGAATAAAGTAAATAAAAATAATAATATTAAAATATTTTATTTTATTCAAATTGCCAAAAGCGTTTGTTTTTTTTTTCTTATTCTTCTGTTCAGTTTCAAATCAATGTAAACATTTTAAATGCATAAAAAGCGATTATCCGATATACTTTAAGAGATAAAATTAAATGGATCGTTAAAAAAGTAAAAAAATATGTTAGTGTTTTCAGCAGTTGAACTTATTTTGTTGCTTCCTGTTGCTCAAAAGCTGGATATTGTTCCAAAACCTGTGCCCAGGTTTGACGTGCCGTGGCCAAATCCTTAACAACAGCAACAACATCATCAAGTCCAACACGCACTTGTTTCATCGTGTTTCGGTCACGCAGCGTCACTGTGTGAGGAGTCTTGAGCGTATCAAAGTCCACTGTAATACCGTAGGGTATGGCAATCTCATCCGTACGTGCATAACGGCGACCAATGGAGCCACTTGAATCATCCACTTTGTGAGAAAGTTCCGCTTTTGTCAATGCAGAAGACAACTGTTGCGTGTACGGTTGGAATTCAGCGTTGTTGGATAGCGGCAGAATAGAGCATTTCAGTGGAGCTACTAGAGGTGGCAGCGTAAAGTAGCAACGCTGCTCATCACCGTCTCTGCATTGGAAACTGTGTTCGAGCAAGGCATACATTATGCGGCCAATGCCAAAGGATGGCTCCACAACACTGGGTATAAATTCTTCTACATGCACTGTTTTGGTGGCATGCTTAACACCAATAGTATCAGCACCAAGTTCATGCGTGGCACCATCGGAAAGGGTCAACTTGTATTGACCACCAGCGGCTAGCTGCGTCTCCACTTGTTTAATATCATCGAGCGATAGCTTGGCTAACGCATCCGTTATGGCCTTGGCATCCTTCTTGAACGTTTTACCTAGAGTCTGCTTATTGGGTACAATCTCGCTAACTTCAATGGTCTTTGGAGCTGGCAATCGCTTCTCAGCCACCAAGCGTACGCCAGTAGCAGCCGTATGCTGGCTAAGATCATAAGCCGATCGATCAGCACAGCCAACGCACTCAACCCAGCCATAAGATGTAAGTATCTCTGCATCCCAGCAATCACATGCATAATGAGCCATCTCGTTGCCCATATGCTGGCGGAAGCGTAGACATTCAGGCTTGATGCCAATCGCATGAAGGAACTGCTGTATGCGTGCCATGTAATAGCCAAGGGTTTCATTAGCAACCAGTTTATTGGCAACTGCGTCTCCAATGGTTGATTGTTGAGCTGATTTACCATCCATTTGATTGCAGGCTGAATATAGTGTTAGCTTCTCATTAGCCACCTTGCTAAACTTAGGATGATCCTTCAGTGTAGGATCACAGAAGTGCTCAATTTCAGCCATTGTAAACTCACGTACACGTATAAGGCCGGAGCGTGGTGAGATTTCGTTACGGAAGGAGTTACCGATTTGTGCCACTGCAAAGGGTAATCTACCCTGGTTGAACTCCAGCAGGCGCTTAAAGTTTACAAAGATTCCTTGAGCTGTCTCTGGTCGTAAGTAACCCTTGACAAGTCCAGTCGGTCCAATTTGGGTGGCAAACATAAGATTGAACTCAATAGGTTCGGTAAGATCATTGCCAGTTAATGGTGACTTGATGTTATATTTAGCTAGCACATCAGCCAGTTCCTGTTTGTTAAGTCCGTCTAGTTTAATTATGATATCTTCGCATTCAGCTTGTAGAGCTGCAGTTGCATCCTTGGCTTTGGATAGCTTTTCTAGGGCTTGTTTGATTAAATGATCCAGTCGGAAACATTCGCCAGTTTTAACATCCTTTACCATTAGATCGGCAAAACGTTCGACATGACCTGATGCCTTGAGCACTGGTTCTGGCGTTAGCATAGAACAATCTACTTCCAGCATTTGCTCCTCCAGACTGAAGTATTGACGCCACAGTGCCAAGATGTTAGACTTCAGGGCACAACCCATAGGTCCAAAGTCATATTGACCAGTAATACCGCCATAAATGGCAAAACTTTGATCGTAGAAGAATCGCCGTTTCAGTAGATCTTCCATCTTTGCCCGATCGAAGCTAATAACGCTTGGCGTTAGTGCCAATTCTTTTTCTTCCAAAACCTTTTTACGCACTTTGAGCTCCGCTACAGCCTTTTTAATATCCAGTTCTGGCGCTCCATTTGCTTTCAGTTCACGCACCAAATTGCCCTGTTCCTGCACACGTTCGCGCAAGGGCGCCAGGTGCACTTCTATCTCTGGGTTTGACATTATAAATTCTGCTGCTGCTGCACGTAATTGAACGCTGCGCTTCTGTTTTTTGCTACCCCAATTGGTTGCTGTCGCTGTGGAAGTAGAGGAGGAGGAGGAGGAGGAGGAGGACGAGTATGAAGCACAACCGGTGCAAAAATATAATTTTGCTTGTGCTTTGTTGGCAGTGTTCACACGCTCACACCAACTCCACGTTTTTGTATGCGTTGCTTTTCGCTGGATCTGGTATATGGGTGCACTGGAGCTGCGCAAAATTTTTAGCGCTTTTAACAACTGTAATGACATAAGTTAATTTTTATAGGACCAGCACAGGAATTTATATAATTTTAATTCACGATTTCTGAAGTCTGCAATACCTTCACTTGCCTGTTGGATGATTCACAATACTATTGCAATGTCTTTTACAGCACTAAAACTTCAACGGAAAACAGCTGTTCAAATTGCCGGGAGATTATGTCGTGTGCGCATATATTGTATGATGCAACTGTATACTACGTTTCATGCAATATTTAATTAGCAGAAATAAAGAAAATTTAATAACATGGAGTGCAGAATTACTCACATAGCTTTATAGTATATAGTAGTAGCCATACTGTTAAATTATAATTTAATTTAATTTAATACTGCGTGCGGCTACTGTGTCAGACACCCAATGAATAACTGCGACATAAGAGACATATATGTAGAGTAGATATAACATAATATATTGTTATATATTTATTCAATCAAAATGTAGACTTAATTGATTTAGTTAATTTTAAGGTAAATTTTGACTGTTAACCAACAGTAACAGTCACAGTGTTTAATGAAATCGTAACATTTGTTGTCGTGACACGAAAACAACAACACTACATATCGTTTATATGGATAAACAGAATAATTAATATCGTATATCGATATATCGAGTAAACATATAAACTCATTTGTGTTCTTTACTAGCAATCAGACGCATTTTTCTCTCATTAATTTTTAATATATTTTTTCTGAATTAGTGTTAATTTTAAATATTTTAAAGTATTGCTCGTGCTTTTTTTGTTTAAATAATTATAAATAATTCACTCTGTACAAATTCTGCCCGTTCGTTGTGTTCGTGTTTGTTTAAGCTAAGCTAAGCCAAGTGACGACGCCGACGCTCAACAACGACGCTATGCGACCGCATTTCTAAGTAACATTCAAAGAAAAAGAAAGAATAAGCTACGACGCTTTATATTCAGCTTGGGTAACTGTTGTTTACGTTCATGTGCCTCTGCTGCTTATATTCCATGTGTTTTTATTTTCTGCTCTGCTTGTAGGCGTCCTATTTGTTTACTAAACATTGCGGTGACGGTGACTGTGACGTTGACGCAGACGTCAACAGCAGCATCAAATTAAGGCAGGGCAAGGTGGCCAGCCAAGAAGGCGTCTATTGGTGAGTTCAATTCACACATACTATAAACATAAATAACATTTGCTTTATCCATTCGCATTTACACAATGAAGTTACCTCATGCTGTTTTCAATTAACATTTTGCATTTTGATATTATGTATTATGTGCACGATGTTTTTTTTTGGTCTCTTTCTTGTTTGTTACACTAAAAATGCAACCCTGCAAGTGAACAATTGGAAAAGATACAGCAGGAACAGACGTGAATGATTTTGAAGGCAGAGCTGATCTCGCCCACATCTCTCTCTCTCTTTCTTTCTCGTTCATTCTTGTTCTCGCTCTGTATGAAGTAACTTAAACGCCTAAATGTTTTTCTTTTCTTTTTTTTTTGGACATGTTTGTTTTATGGCTTGTTATCCATCAATAGATTGATTGTTTTTAGCATTATATATTAATTTAAACTTAAGCGTAGTATTTTTTTTTTTTGTCGTCCACGGTTTGTGTGTGCCTTTATCGCCTTATTGTACAGTTACCATCCTTACAAATATGCATATTATGTAAATATTTCACTCGGCAGTTATTGTTTTTAACGAATTTTTTTTCTTATATTGCCCATTACCTCACACTTTATTTCTTTCCTTTTCTTAAGTACACATGTAACTGAAAACACTGCAAACAATTTAAATAATGCTATTGATTCATTTCAATTCATATCTTATAGCAGATATATGAATTCATTAATGAAATTTAATATTAAATGCATTAACAAAAATTTTAAAATTTTAAATTCACATTATTCACATTCATGAATAAGCGTTGAAGAAAACTTTTTTCATTTATTCATTCAGCGATTCATTGAATTTGTTAATTTACAATTTCGTTTACTGTAAATAAAGTTTTTCTTGTAAACAATTTCTATGCCGACATGTGCAACGTCATTTCGACTGTATGCAATGTGTTCAAAGCACATGTTCGACAAGCAGCAACACTAGAATATATACATATTTATAGAACAAGGAAAGCTTCAAATCTTTTCACTGTTATCGATAGTATTTACTATTATTTAACAGCTCTTATAGTTAATGCATTTCAATTGAATATATATATATATATATATTTATAGTTTGCAGTGTATATTTACATAGTCGTGTATCATTTCATTTGTAACATGGTGTTGGCCAGCTTAGGAACAGGGTGTTTGTTATATATATATAGTATATATATCGTTTCATTATGTGTTGTACATACTATGTGAGCTTCTCTCTGCAGTGGTTGTGGTGCGTGGTAAAGGCAATTAAAGCAGCAGCTGATAATTGATATGATATTTATATAAACATATAACTGTACAATAAACAGAGTACAAAAACAAAAAAAAAAAATATCTCTAAAACAACAGGTCTAATAAGCTAATGCACGTCTCTAACAAAAAACAAAAAAAAAAACAAAAATTTTGTTAACTTTGAATTAAAACTCAAAAAATGAGTTTAAAACGTGGAGTCAAATGATTGAAGACTGCTTATGTCTTTCTAGGATAAAACCCGCACTGCAACCACCGCCAGCCCCCCCTGCAAAGAATGTGATTAAACTGTAAATGTATGTAACAACAACAACACCAGCCACAACATCAGCAACAACATCAGCAAGAACAACAAGAGCTGCAGCAGGAAGCAGAAGTCCTGGCGATGCAATTGAAAGCGCCAAATAGCAGGAATATGGCAAGTCTGAAAGATGAGGAACAGCCAACGAATAATCGACAAAACAACAACAACAACAACAATAATGTTAACAACAACAATAGCAATAATAATAATAATAACAATAACAATAATATTGTTGTAAGTAGCACAAGCGGCAGCACCAGCAGCAACAACAACAATAATAACAACAACAACAACAACAACAATGAGAGTGCTGTCAATAAAAGAGAATCCTTGGAGCAGCGTAAGCAATCCCTAGAGCAAAGCTTAAGCGAAAAGAGCTGGTTGCTGCAACAGATACAAAAACAAGAGGCAGCCATAATGCATGGCAACTATGAGCATATGACAATCAATGAATTCTTCACACAATTGGCACAGCAATATAAACATGAGCAACAGTTGCAGGCACTGGCCAAGGATAGCGCACTATTGCGTCGCAAACAGAGCACAAACAGTCGAGCTGAAACTCAAAGTTATACCAGCAGCAGTAGCAACACCAACACCAATAACAATATTAATATTAGTAATAATAATAATAGTAGTAATAGCAATAGCAATAGCAATAATCGACACTCGGAAACGCACTCAAATCGTAGCTCGGAATATGATAATTATCAGCCAGCTGGTGCCATTGGTGATATGTTGGTTATTGGTGTTGCACAGCAGCAATCACAGCAGCATCCGCATGTTAAGAGTGCATTAAAGAAGCGTCCCACACCAACACCCACCGCACAGATACAAATGCAATATGTAACACAGGCAGCGGCGCAACGGCAACAGCAACAGCAACATATATTGCTGCAGCAGCAGCAGCAGCAACATCATCATCATATGGAACCATTTGCACAGCAACATGCATCCTATATGCAACAACAGCAGCAGCAGCAACGTAATCAGGCAGCATTGCAACCAGATGTTATATCTATGTATTCAGCGAATTCATCGAATGTTGCTACACTGCGGCAACAACATGTGGCACCACAGCAACAACCGATTATTGTACAATGTGACAAGTATTATCTGTCGCCCACACATCAAAGCTACAACGAGGGCGGCTTCATCAAATCCAGTCAAAATATTAAGAAATATGTATCACCGCTTGGCTCACCGAGCGCCATTAGCTATGAGCAATCATCGTTGCAGCATCAACAGCATCAGCGTCAATTGGATGCCATCTCTTTGGCACCCAGCTATATGTCTGTGGAGATGGAGAGTGTGCAACAGCAACAGCAGCAGCAACAACAGCAACAACAACAATATCGCTGGCGTTCCCAAACTCATATAGCAGCATTAACACCACCGCATCCGCATCAGAATCAGAGCATAAATGCTGCCATGGCAGCTGAACCTAAATCTCATTCCAGCGATATGTTGGCAGCACCAATGCCACGCTATAATAGCAAACCGAAACCCTTGGATGAGATCTCATTGTGCTCCACCAATATAAGTTCAACAACCATTGAAAAGAAGTCGAAATCGAAGCAATGGTTAGAATCATCATTGGATGGACCAGCTGTTGTGCGTCAAATTGAATCAACTGCACATAGTCCTGTGAGTAGCAGTGGCAGTGCTGGTGCTGCCATTAAACCACGCACAAAACTCTCCTCGCAATCAATGTCCGTATCCGGACGACACTATTCAATGTCCGCCCAACGTAATACAAATAATGCCTATGCTCCTGCCACATTCTATGCAGCTGCCAGCGGCTCCAAGGCATTGCAACATGCCGACGAAAGATTCGCCAAACTAAGTCAATCCACCTCATATTTAAATGCCTTGGAACGTACTGGCATTTCGGTCTCATATCCATTGGATGAACTAGATATACCACCATTTAGGCATTTACCACCGAAACCCAATCAAAATCTGCAACCAACGCCACCACCCCGGCCGCCACCAGTTAGCAATAACAATAGTAATGTGGCAGCTGCTACAACTTCTGCTGTTGCTGGTGCAAGTGGTGCTGGTAGTGGTGCAACTGCTGGTGGTGCTGTGAATGCCTTGCAAACTGCTTTGATCTCACCAACATTAACTGTTGCCACAGCAACAGCTGCAGCAGCCAGCCTATCGCCAGATATACGCATCGAATCACCCAAAAATATGACCATTGTGCAGCAGGCAACCTTCCAACCCTACAAAGAGGTTACGAAACCCTTCGAAATGTCCGATTTTTACAAATATTCAACGAAATTCAAGCAGAAAGAAGCTGGACGACCCGAATGACAGGAGATCCATATAAAACTCACGTTTAAACATATCAATGATATATATATATATGCATCTATATATATACTCAAATTGATCAAATGAGTTATGTGATTATATATCTATATATATATATACTCTGAACAACGATCTGACAATATAAATGGAACCTAAAATCTGTTTTATCCAATGCTCAAACGAAATTTTATGGCCAAAATTGACAAATATTTTAGTTTATATTAATATATATATATATATATATTTATATATATATATATATAAATGCCTTCACGATTTGCCTTTCCAATAAAATGGACTATATACTTATATATATACATACTGATATTTGCATTTAACTTTACTATTAACTATATATTAAACGATTTTATATATATTTATATATATATTTTGACTAATTGTTGAAAATGTTTACAAAAAAAAAAAATAATTTGTATACTAAAATTTAGTATTTAGAAAATGTGTTTTTTTTTTAATGTATATTTAATAAATAAGTTATATAATAAATTTTTATAAAATGTATATTATAACAATATAACACTATATCGAGCTTTATATATTCGGCTAAATCGGTTGAGTTGAAGCTATTAACTGTAAGAAAATCATCGAAAGTTTACTATATATAAGTTGCTGTTTATATATGATATAGGGTATATTAGTGTTATATAACATATATATAAGTACATCTGTATATATAGGTCATTATATATATATACTTGTTCCATGTCAAGTATACTGTTGATTCTGTCTGCAACACGATTGCTCAGAGATGTTGCTTTGAATTTTAAAGTTAAGATGTATATGCCATATCTGATATATATAAAACTTGTTATATATATCTACTATATAGACTAGTTTATATATATTTATATTAATGAATATATATATTTATATATATAATCTGTTATATTGATTTCTGCATATTTAAAGCGTAGCAAAAGTTTAGCTTCAATTTTCTTTTGTAATATATTTCTTTCCCATAGAGTTGGAGCAACTCTGCTTAATAACTCAAGTATTAACTGTTAGACTTAGTCTTAAGATTGCTTTTTGTATATATATCTGTAGAAATCTACAAAGAATGCATATGTAGAACGCAGAATGCTGTTCCAAGCAAGAAAATCAAAGACAGACAACTGAACTGCAGCTCTTTGAATTTATATACAGGTGTATGGTTATATACGACTATGCGCTGCCCTTTACCTTAGTTTACATATACACTAATATATGCATATATACTATAAACATACACTCACACACACACACCTGTAGACACTGCACAAGCTCTTAACCTGCTGCTGGCAATCAGTTCTTGCAATATCTTAAATATTGCTTGCATAACTCTTGCATGGATTATGCGATTCTTATGAAATATGCAGCAAAGATCTTAATTAGGCTAATAATGATGTGTACGAAAAATTAATTATATTGTTAGAATTTAAAGGGATTGAATATGTTGAAAATTGAAACAAAGTTTGTTATGCCTCAGTTAAACAGGCAGGCAGCAAATTTGTTGTTTACAATGTTTGTTGTTAGTTGTTGTACAAGAATCACAAGACATAATCTGCATCATAAATTATATCAAGTATATATATGTTTTATGTATATATATATATATAAGTTATATATATGTTTATATGTAGACTTTAAATGCCTTTTATATACTTTATCAAAGAACTTAAGTTGCGCCCTTCTTTCCATTTTTGGTGTAAGGTAACCAAATATGGTTTAGCTTTAATGTTAGGCAGCTGTTCAGGGGCAAGTATATATATAGTAAATATAACTGAACTGAACAATTCTAAGTTAGATCATGTTCTTTTATGGTATATATATATGTAGATATATACCTGTTCATAGTTGTGCTTACTAATGCAACTCTTTGTTGATTGAACTTTAAAACTATATGCATCGGATGCACTAGATAAACACACAAACATTTGTATATAAATATATATGTATATATATTTAAAAACAAGAAATCAATATATATATATATATATATATATAGCTATGTTATGGTTGGGTGAACATTATTTTTGGTTACACCTTTCTCTCCCACCCGCTATTTTCCCTTTTCTATCTGTGTCTCAGTTTGGATACTCCAAGTACCCAAAAATAAAAGATCAATTCAGTACAGAGACCCATGTCGAATTCGATCACTCTCTCTCTTCTCTCTCTGCTCTGCTCTGCTCTTTGTGCCTTGTGCCACATACGGTTTTTTTTAATTTTTGGGGTTCAGTTGCATTGTACGCGCAGTTACGTGCAACTGTTCTGATCGGTTGCACTTTGAATTCTTTTTTTTTTTTGATTTTTATTTATTTATTTTTTTTTTGTTTTTTGGTGCATTCTGGAGTATTGATTTCCGTGTAGCCATAGCCGGAACAATCATAAGATGGCTGTATAACGAAGCCAGAATTATTTTTATTATTTTTTTCGTTTGTTTTCGTTGTTATTACGTTACGTTACGTTTTGTCATTTTATTGCCTTTGTTTTTACTTTGAGTTTTCTTTGAGTAATTTGTGAAACTTCTGTGAAAACAAAATTTTTACGTAAATCTAACCTAAAATAAAATAAAAGAAAACATAAAACAAACAACAAGAACAACAACAACAACAAGTTCTAAGCATATTTTAATAATTGTATGCATAACTGACAGTGACATATGTTTACCCGATCGGCCAGATCATCGGCGATCTTAAGCCAAAAGTCGGCCAAGTTTTTCACTTGAAAACAACATGGCAAATTGATAATGAATTCTTACCAACAGAATTCAATTCAATTGAGTTGAATATATATATACATATTCTAGTCTATATATATATATATCATACATCATCATATACATCATGAATCTATATACAATATATGATTGGGTATGTACTGTTATCTATAGAAATGTATTTTAATTTTGTAAAAAAAAAAAAAATATTTTCCTTAATTTAGATATAATTTTTCTTGGTTACATTAAATACATATATAATTTTTATTCCGAATGTCATAATTTACTCCGAAATTTATTATTTTCCATTGTACGGTGTCAGATTAAAAAGAAATGTAAATTTATTTTTAAAATATGATTAAAATTGAGTTTCGGAGTGAGATTAGGTATAGAATTTATATTCAAATTAGGAATAATATTTGCAACTAATCAATTATTTTAGTAATACTAAAGATTCCAACTAAAATTTAAATATAAATGCCTACAAATTATTTAAAATGAGATTCGGAAACATACTATAGACAATTTTCGGAGTTATTAATATTTATTTTTTATGTGATTATTTATTTTATTTTGTTGCTTAGTTCTTGAATTTATAACATATTTTAAATTAATTTAATGCAATATTATATTTCGGATAATTTAGTATTTATATCCGAATTAAATTGAAGCTACATTTTATTTAAATATTATTTTTATTTATTTTTTAAATTAAATCAAATTTGAACTTTAAAATTTTTTTTAAGTTCAGTGGCTTTTCAGTATAAAAACGTATTCAACTTTCAATTTTCGTAGTGCTATTTAGCCATTAGAATTGAAAAATGTTTGAAATTAATTTGGTTTTTTTTCACTTTCAATTTAAAATAAAAAAAAACCGCTTTATCTGCACGTGTTTACACAAAACGCCTTTGACCTTTCTATTAGACAACCAAATGTAAAAGGGAGTGAAGAGCATGGTGTGTAGAGCGAAGAGTAAAGAGTGCAGAAAGAAGCCTCAAGGCGCTTCATAAAAATCAAATAAATATTCAAATTCAACGCGCCTTATCGCCATCAGCTGGCAGCATGTTGATGGCAGAAGAGCCAATGGCGTCCAATCAACATGTTGCCCACAATATGTATATATATATATATATATATTTAGAGATATGTATATATACATTTAGCTTCGACATATTGTTTATAAATAAGAAATGGGAGCGCATTCGGTGCACGGAACCGCTTGGAACCGTTGCAAATTTTGTTATTTTTCTGTATTTTTTTTTTTTTTTTTTGTTATTTTTGATATACGCGTTTTTTTCTCTGCTTTTATTCACTCTTTCTCTATCTACAACTCGATGTGGATTCATTGCTACGTTCAGTTCAGTTTAGTTCTCTTCAGTTTCTGTTGTGTTGTGTTATATTTTTTGGTTTAGTTTCTTCATTTTGATTTTGTATGAATTGAATAGCGGCAGATTCATGACAGACTTGTCTGTTCTTAAAAAATAATAATAAAAAAAAAAAAATAATAAAAAAAAATCTAATGAATTGTTGTCTGTAATAAAAAAGACGCCGGCATATATTTATAAACAGATACAGATATATATTTATATACATATATATATACACCATACATTTATACATTAAAAATCAACTTACACTGCAGGCGGTCGTCTTATGTGCAGTTCATTAAGATGAAACATAAAAAGAGCAACAAACTGTAAAATGTTTCATTAGTGTGTCTGTGTTTATTGTTTAAAGTTGTAAATAGATAAAAAAAAAGAAAAGAAAAGAAAATAAAGAAATTAAAAGACAAAATGCATAAATTTATGTATAAAGTTCCAAGTACAAAGTGATTCTACAAAAAAAAAAAAACATCTACAAATTGAAATTTAAATCGAAATTTGACCTTCACAATGAGTAAATTAAATGTGAGTATCATAAAGTAAAACAGGAAAAAAAAAAAAAACTTCCTGGAGCATATTTATATATATATTCTATAGATATCCTAATAGACCATAAATCCTCTGGCTTATTGACTTAAGGTTATGCCTTAAGGTTAAATAAAGAAAGTCATATATCATAACATTATCACCATCAAATTTAATAATCCTTTTTGTTGTTGTGCAGGATTCGTGTCAATATACGATATAGACACACACACACACACACACACACACACACACACATACAACTTAATGTAAAGAAAATCAGAAAACCATCAATGGTATTGACTTGGGTTTGGTTTCTATATGCTATACGAGTGCTATGCGGGTGTGGGCTTGTAGATGGCTGTGTGTGTGTGTGTTTGTGTGTATGGAGGGGGGTTTAGGAGGAAGGTAGAGTTCATGCGTTGCTATTCTTATTAGTTACTAAAATTTAACCGACATCATAGTGCCACAAAATGTGTGTCACACCCCAAAAAACAACTAAGACACACACAGAGCATATCAGCGAGACTACCGCAACTGTGTCACAATTTTCTTTTAATCACAAACATTCATAGACACTATATACTATATATCTATATATATATATATATATATTAGATTATGTATATATATATATATATATATTGGGGGTAAAACTTACGATTTCGCAAGACACGCACACATGCTAAAAGTTTTATCGGGAGCTACCTGTAACCATGACGATGCCAACAAAATGCAAGGAAATGTATGATAAAAAAGCAAAAACGAATAAAGTAGAAGGAGGGCTAATGTTTTACTGTTATCCCGATATATTGTATAAGGACTTGAAACTAATTTTGTTATTTGTCTTCTACCTACGACAAGTTCAAGGACGTTCAGCAAGTCGCGAAACTCCGAAAACCCTTTTTCTAGTTAATGACTTTTTAGTTCACAACATCATGATAATGCCGCAGCTGACCTACATGGCGTATGCGTAATCAAGCAAATATATACACGAGCATCTTAAGCTATGCCAACTTAATTGATGCTCTATATACATATCTATATATTTAAGCTTAGTTTATGCCATGTTTAGCTTATAAATTGAATTCTTGAAAACATGAAAAAAACATTTTATATTCTTCATTTGGGAATAGTTGTAAATATTCTCATTTAATTTGAGTTTTCACTTAAAAATTACTTTTGTAACTTGCACATTATTGTGATAAGCAACGCATAAACGAAAATTCATAAAGAAATTTATGAATTTTGCATTGAATTTAATTAAATATTTCCAGCAAATTGTCGGCTGCTGTGCAACAGTTTTTATACCTTACGTCAAAGATCAGTCAAGTGGACACATTTTTAATTAGTTTCAATATTCAACATGAACATATATATTATATATATATATATATATATATGTATATATATGTATATATTTATAAATAACTTAAACATCTGCAACTTTACTAATAACTTGCAGGCTATGATCATCTTTGTGGTTATTACAAAATATTTTTGAAACGTTTCTAATTATAAGAGATGTGTGTGTGTGTGTGTGTGTGTGTGTGTGTGTTTGATGGAGATGGGGGAGGGGGGGTTGGACACAGAGGTAGTGTTAGGGTAGACAACATGATGATGCTTGCTGCTCGTATGCCACATGCCGCATGGCCACCAGCGCAGCTGCAATCCATCAAATGACGCCTCAGTTAAGACGCCACGCTACGTGGGCAATACAATAACATCGCCAAGCAGATGCTACACTCTTCCCCTCCGCATTCCTCTCCATCAACCTGCTCTACCCTGCATTGATCTTCTACATTCTCCATAACGTTATTAAACACTTGAAACTGAGTTGCGGGTCAATTGGCTAAAAGATGCCAGCGATTGCTCAATCAATACGAATCTCTAATTCATTGTGTGCATTCAAGCAACAATTGCTAGACGCATTGTTGTTTATGCAGCCCAGTTTAACCCAAATATATCATTTGGCCATAACTTTTGATGGGCAAGTTTAATGTGCCGCATAACCCCATAATCCTGGCAATGCGTGTGCCTCTTCTGCATTCTGACACAACAATATTTTAGTTGTTGCTGCTGTTGTTGCTGCTGTTGTTGCTGCTGTTGCTTCTGTTGTCTTTGTATCATGTTGACAATGAGGTGACATCATTACGAAATTCTAAATCTAAATTAATTTATTATAGCGGCAGACATGCAGCCCAAATCTAACACTGCCAACTCGGCCAGCCCAGA